>CADEPD010037852.1:0-10233 GCA_902829195.1 Fraxinus dipetala | reverse complement strand
TTATTTTGTTTATTTATTTATTGTGGTAATTTTGAAATAATCATTAACCCCCTTCAATTTGGTCAAAATTGGTCAAAATCCACTTTTTTTTATCAACTAACGATCAAATGGATGACTTCCATCTATTTGGACATCAATTGCTAATTTATCACAGATTTGGGACTTCCGCTAATACAAACTAAAAGTTAATGTAAAGTTTGCAAAAGATAAATAAATAAAATCAAAGGTTAGATACCAATGCTACAATTTCTCTTAATTTAATTTTATATCTTGCAACATTAGCAGAAGAGGTCCCACTCTTAAACCAATGTAGCAATTTGATCCTAATATAGCATCTAAAGTTTAAATCCTCAATCTTGTTGATACATTTTTATTGCTTTCTCCTTTTCCAATTTTATCAAGAGAGAAAATAATTCGCCCCTGTAATATTCTGCAGTGATAGAGTAGGAGGGTTCTCTACGAAGTATTAGATGCTCAAATTCTCGCGACGTTGGAAGGCAACATTTATACTGGAAGACAGATGTCTTGTTGATGCAAAGTCATCATGCGCTTTGTTGTCCCTCCGGAGGTACTATTCGCAAGTCGTAAAGGAAGGTTCACACGAAGGAAAACTGCATCTCGAATGTCCGATCCAAATGTGTATAAATTGTAACATCATCCGGATTTATCCAAGTGGCGAACCAAAGAGGAAAGCCACCACCACTCAGAATTAGTCGGGCGAAACTCGAATACGTAAGTCACCAACAAAAAGAAAGAGAGAGAGAAAATAATTCTCCTTAATTAGTTAGCATTCTATGTTCAACCACCATCTCCCAAAAATTATCCGAGACAAATTATTTTCAATGTGAGCGATGACAAACTCAATTCATTTATTACTTGAGAAAAGTGAGCTAAACTCAAAGAACATTGTACGAATTAATTATCTTCTTCATAGTCAAGCTTAACGATATATCAATACACAATTAGTTTAGGATAATTAACACAAAACACCCTACTATTTGCATGTTTTGTGCAGATTGTCCATATCCTTTCATTTTGGTAAAATACACCCTATATCAAGAAAACATTATGCTAAACCTCCCTGAAGTCCAATTTTTACATCAAAGTATTGTAAAATGGCGAATTTGCCCGCCTTTTTAAATAAACAATAAAATAAAGAAATAATTGTAATCATAGTCGACAATTTTTCAAAAAATACTAATGAGTCCCATCAAGAAATTATAAACTTACTAAAAAAAAATTCTTCTCCAATCAACCCAACGTATTCTTGCCCGACCACCACCACCATATTTCTTATTTCTCTAAGGATACAGATACGTATAATCCATAATGTGATGGGACGTCGTTGATGTCAAATCGACAAAAAGTAAAAAACAATCGTGATATTTATCGTTAATAAAAAGAGCCATAGATATAGAGTGACGCAGCAAAGCAAGTAATTAAACAACCACAAATAACGGTCTTGACGAAAATTGGAAGACTAAGACAAACTAATGTAAAGCTTTACCTTTTAGGAAGCAACTTGTGAAAAGACAGCTTAAAACTAGCATTTTACTTCTTTTCAAGCCTAGCCTACCATGGTTGAAGCTACTTTTGAGAATTTCGACGAGTCTGTTAAGTATTTTAACTACTCGAAACCAATTTTTTTTTATGCACCATAGATTCTGAATAACGAAGAACAAATGGCTACTTATTTATCAAGTATTCAGAGGGGTGGCCTTGTGCAATACTTTGGCTGTATGCTTGCAATTGAAGAGCCCACTTTCGAAATCTTAGCTCGTCGACAATCAAATTTATCTTCTTACTATCTAGTAGAAACAAAAGACATAAAGTATGACATTAAATATATATTTCAACACTTTCTTAATCCACCATAAATATGTCAATATCTAACGGGGCATAAATACCAAATTATATACCCAAAGAATAAACTAAAAAATAGAAACTAAAAATAAGTACTAAATTTTACTAATGGTAAAAATAACATAAATCCATTCATCTGAAAACAACATTAAAATCAAAATTGCCGACTTTTCTTTCAATCACATCATTTCCTTTGCATCCCATTGGGTCATGATGAATAAATTATATATAAAAAAACTTATAAAAAAAGAATAAATTCGATTCTAGGTACCCTCGATTTCAGTTCAGGATTCAAGAATTGTTCCAGGCCCCCATCAAATCTCGATTCCTGTTCTTAATTATTATTTTATTCTAAAATCGGAGAGAAACCTCCGATTCCAATTCAATTTCGAATAAAATGCCCACCCCTAATCCTTGTCATCCATTATAACATGGTGGAACTATATATAGATTTGAAGTTCTCAATGCGACGCAACATAAATAAATAAAGTAATACAAACTAAAATAGCGTTCCCCCCATGAATTTTGCCATTAGTGACATCTTGATCACTTAACTATAATTTGTTTAAGACTAATCATTGAACTTTATAATATGTTTCGATCGGGCTATCACGTTAATCTGATATCTATTATTTATAGGAAAATAGACTAATGGTTTGATAATGTGTCCAAGGCATTGGATGTTATACTCAATCGCCTCGTCGACGATCTCTCCGAAGCGTTGGAGGCATCTCCCAAAGCCTTCGACGAGTGCTTCTGAGGTGATACAAAAGAACACAACCCTTTAGCCTCTGCCATTGGACCTCAAGTGTTTAAGGCTATTGCTGTTTAGTTCAAAGATACTCATGCTAGCTATATTCTGATAGACATTGTTCAAATTTTCATTAAATGGTTACATCAATCTTTGTTGAACATTTATACTTTAAATTTCTATACATTTGTCCAAGATGAAGAAAAATATAAAACTTAGCTTCACAACAATTGCAATAAAACATGAGAAGGATTGTATGACGAATTATAACAAATATTTGTACAAGATTGATTGCGCTACAGTATTGTAATTTTGAGAACCAATAATTCATTTTTAAAGGATAGATACCAATTTGCTAATCGAATAATAGATTCGGTACCAGAGGTGCAATTTTCCCTATTATAGTTACACTTAAATATGAATATGTCAAATTCAATCCAAAAATAAAAGCTTATCTAAAGTATGTGAAAAAAATTGCGGATATCTTTATTAAAATCTAAATATAAAATCAAGCACTTGTCCTTAACAAGAACCACCATTATTTATCAATACATGGAAAGCAAGAAAACTTAAAAACCGAACAGATCATCAAGAATCGGGTACAAAGAATGGAAACAAACTTCAATTTACTAAAAAAGCCACTACGGTACGATGGTAATCACGACTGCAACAACATAACAAATTCAGCATTTCATGTGCGATCGTGGTATTTCTGAGAACAAAGGTTGACAAGGTCAAGATGAAATGTCACGACGACGAAAATAGGTTGTTAGCCAGTCATGTTGAAGTCGTCAGGTCGAAGGTAAGAATTATAGTCCCCTGGAACTTCAATTTTTCCAATCAAGTGATCTATTCCTGCATTCAATTAAAGCATTCAAAACTAAAAGCTAGAGATTTCAAAATATCACAGCAGACTTTTGGGTAAAGAGCTAGATTTTAGCTTCAGGCAGATCATTTTAAGCTAGAAAAGACTACGAAACATTTTCGGAAAACGACCTACGACTACTTTTGGCTTGAGAAAAATACTTAGTTTAAAGCAAGATAAAACAAGCAGTTTCCCTACTTGTTAAACATCCTTGCAGACCTAAGAGAATCTGGTTTTCACGTGCTTATGTACGTCGAATTGCAGCGTGAATGTTTCTCTTCATATAACGTGATTATTTGCTTTGCATCACTCAAACAATCTGTAAAGTGAATTGTGGAGTAACTTTTTTAATGCTCGGTCCAAATGTCATTGTGAAAGAAAGGAGAAAAGAACTCTCATCAATCTCAAAACACACCAAGCAAGATGATGCACCAAAAAACAAGATGTCCATGTCGCAACACATAAAGTTGGTTGAAAGAATAGTTACCTGGATTAGATAACATGTTTCCGCACGGCACCTGACCGAAACTCCCACCATGCTTCAAAAAGCCTTCTGGAGGCAGCATGCTCTCAGGCTTCATGGTTCGTGGTGGATCCACGGAATTCATTGCAGAACTAGCCTCGGCGTTTTTGAAGCTGAGATCTTCAACCCTTGAACTTGGGACGTGCTGAGTCTGAAAATCCTCTGGAATTGTTGTCTTTTTATTTGGCGACTCAACATTTGTCTCCACTTCTGGTTCAGCAGTATTTGGTGGTGCAGCCTGTTGCTTCCTTTTTGATCGAGCACGCCTATTTTGAAACCAATTATAAACATTAGTCTCAGAAATCTGGCCATGTGGACACAATTCAGATGTTATCTCTTTGATTTTCTGTTTGCTTGGAGTTCCATTCCCTTGATCAAATATACGCTCAAGAATCTGAAGTTGAACCGCTGTTGGAGTCCACCGCTGTCTGCCGGTAATTCTATGGCCACCAGGGGTCATTAAGGGGTCATAATACAGATTTCCAAACCTCACCCCTGATGCACAAAGTTGAATACCACTTTACATAGGGAACAAAACACTATATTTATCCAAACATTTAATCTGAATGCAAGGAAATTGAATGATCTTTGGATTAATGAAATCACGGTACTGCTCGAATAAATTGATTGCCCATAGCCATCTGGCCTACAAGAAATCGTTGTGACTACAAACCAATTTTTATATATGTTTTCATTGATTTAGTTCATCAATTGATCCATACTTTGACAGGCAAGAAAGTCACAATTCTCAACGATAATTTAACATAAGTATAGTTTAATCCCAAGATGATAATATGGTCAGTGTAATTAAATTAGAAAAAATAAAAAAAATAGGAGAGCAATTGAGGGAAAAATCAGTAACCTAGACTAAATATAGCGTTAACCCAATAATCAAAATCCTTTCCACTAATAATTTAAAGTTAAAACTGGCGGAACAATCCATCAAGGAATCAAATAGAAAATCAAAAGTATACACTATAATAATTAATTGTTTAATTACTGAAAAATGGTAAAGCAGCACAAAATCAGTAGGAAAGAAAAACAAAACCTTCAATCAAAATACAAATACAAATTGGAATTGAAATGAAAGAAAAACCTGCAAGATCGTGTTGAAGAGTAAGGGATTTGTGGAAATGGACAAGTTGTTCACAAATGGCGGCGTAAACAGCGATCTGCTTGCGAAGGATTTCAATTTGTTCATCTGTCATCACCTTCATGAAAACTCCTCCATTATTCACTACCCCGATATTAACTTCATCTGCAACTTGTACAATGTTTTGTTTCTCCCACTCCATTATGAACATCGATTTCTCATTACACAACCAAAAAGTCAGTCTCCGTTTGAGGTAAACAGAGAAATATTGTCGGGAGAATATAAGAAAAAAGTGAGGCTAAAAGTGGAGGGATATACGAATACAGACAAAAGATCTTGACTACAGACTTTATGTTGAGTTAATTGCACGTATGGTCACTAATTATTACCAGCAATGTTACTCGTACATTATTGTGTACGTGTTAATATACAAATATCATTACTCATTATCACTATACTCCCGTACCTCCTTTGCTACCAATTATTGTATTCTTGTCATCAAAATATATTTTTTCAAATTCAAATGTGACTTTTAGGAAGATAAAATATTAAATTCAACCAAAAAAATTCAAATGACTTCATTAACCCTAATCCCTATTTTTTTTTTATTATCAGTAAACAATGAAAATTACAACGGAGCTAAAAATAGATAATCAACTAGAAGGAATTGATTGTTTTAATTGTCGTTAGTCCACTGAAAATTTAACAACTGCTATGCCGATTATACCTTTAATCAAACTAACAAAGCGACCAATTATGTATATGTGATCTTTACTAATCACATGATGGACAAATGGAGTTAATCGATTTCAAAGACATTACCAGTTTATGTGTCACATTTCAATTGAATATAAAGACGTGATTTTTTTACACATGTTCATTATTAGATTGATATTATTTTGTCTATCGTGAAATAGTAATATAGTCTGCACGTAACAGCCTAGTTTTGTAGCCGAAATAATTTTTGAAATTATGTGACGTAAGTGTAATACTTTAAAGTTTGGTGAATTAAATATGTTTCATTTACACCACCATTCAAGTTTAAAAATGGATGCAAGACTAGCATGGTGGTGTAATTGAAACGGTTTTCAAAATTTGGTGATGTAAATGAAAAAAAAAATTAGAAGTTTAGTGATCAAAGTGAAATTTAGCCTAAAGTTTAGTGATCACTGTTAAAATTAACTCTTTATGTTAATTAAGTACTCAGTATATTTAACAATTTCAATTTGGACATAAAATATAAAAATAAAATAAAAATAAAATATAGATATCATATTATTGCAATATTTGTTTTCTGTTCTTCCACTTAGGTGTTGAATATGGTACAGCTCGGATTTTGTTTCCAAATTAAACTCAGAAGAATATTTTGGTAAGTAATTAATAATTGATTTAGTTTTCTATAGAGTTTTGGATAGATAATAATAATATACTAGTGAGCCAAAATTAGGAAATGTCCTTAGCGGTAACTTACCTAGGCAAACTTAGGCGTAATGCGTGGCGATGCGCGAGGCGTCTAGTAGCGCCTTTTAGAACACTGGCTGTAAGACATTATGATCATATTTAATACATGATATTGTACACGAATATACAGTATTCCGTAAGGTAAAATGTGTAAAATGTGGCAACATGACGGGATCTACCGTAAAACTCTGCTAGCCTAGACGAAACCTAAACATAAAAGGCGTTTTCTTATTTTTAATATTATTTTAATTATTCTAAAATTATCAATAATAATTCTTTTTATTTAATTAGTTGATTTTACTTTAAAAAGGAAAACAACATAAAAATTAGAATTGACTACCTTTATCACAATTTTTTCATATGCACACACCTTTTTGATCGAATTCGTGAAGATAACATAACATTTAGGTTTGCTAACGAGATCCGCACAAAATTGTCCGAAAAGTGACAGTCCACACACACGAAAAAAGGACTGGAAAATGGTTTCTTACGCTCCAATTACTGGACAACAAACGAAGTGAAAATCTAAATGACAATAAATCTGTGAAATCATCGTACACAGAAGATGAGGCAGAATTTATTCATGTTTGCAATATTTTATCAGTACAGTACAAAGAAGACGAGCAGACAGACAAAACGTTGCTCGATATTTAGGATTCAACACGAAAGAAATCAAGAGCTTCGCCAGCATTCAAGTGTTTATAGAATCTCGTCTTTCTAAAATCTTCGAACTTGAAAGGAACATAAAGGCAAGGATGTTCAGAATCCACCAACTCGGGTGGAGTTTCTACCATTGTATCCCTCGGTCCTAAGAGAAATGTCGCAATTGACATCCTTATTCCTGCTTCCTTGCATACTACTCGGTGCTTCACATTGTAGAATCTTCCGTTGCTCCACGCCTTTACATGCAAACATATATTCATTAGATCATCATCACGGGGCAAAAAAAAAATTCTTCAAACTATCATATAATGAAAAGAGTTCACTCACCGTGGCAATGTCTCCAAGAGTAACAAGAAGGGTGCCTGGACAAGGATCAATTGCCATGAATTTTCCGGATTTTCCCATAACTTCAAGACCACTAAGAATTTCGTCGTCCTGTACTACAGTAAGAAAACCATTATCTGTGTGCGTTTTTAGACCATCAGAACCTATTGTTTCATGAGTGAAAGGATATTTGTTAATCCTAAACTGGCAGGGCCAAGCTTCAAATGGAACACTTTTGAGACCCAATCCTTGTCCTATTTTTTGCCCAATATCTGTAATAAGTTCATGTACTGCTTTCGCATAACTTTCAATAGTCTCCCTGTTGATAACAATATCCACCAATTAGCAGTTATCTTAATATTAGAAAAACTAATGTGAAAGTACATATGCAACAAAAATTACACTTCCAATGACCTCAATCCTAGCTCCAATCACATCATGGTGGCCGAAAAATGGAAGGTACACCCTGAAATTATTCGACTACTCACATCCTTATTCTCTTGATACTCCATGGATTACTATGTCAAAACTTTACAGATATTTCGAACCCAAATTAACTAACATCATCAAGTTTTTCACTGCTTTGCATCATATATTTTCTCATGTTAATCATGTCATCTAATAATTACCAAAACAGGTACTTTGGCTTTAATGGATCAAAATGAAATCCAGCACTGTGTCTGCAGGGTGCTGAAAGAATAAGGAAAGCACTGAAGACCAAAAAATAGAAAGCATCCTTAATGATAATAAAATAATTAAATAAATGCAGTAGTTCATTTCGAGCCAGATTATGGAAGTGATGCAGAAAAACCGTCTTCGAAATTCTTCGTGGTCTCAATCTGACGCATAATTACCTAACATATCAACTTGAAAGAACTTAATTTCCTCAAATTGAACACATCGAATCTCATTTCCATCCAAATCTACATCGCATCAAAATTGTTTTTCTGTCATATTACAAAGTTGTAATTAACGGAATGAACACTTAAATATGAGACTAAATTAAATAGCAATATTGCAGTCTTCATGTCTAATAGAAGAACAGAACTTAGAGCATGGAGAAAAATAATAAAACCCCATAAAATCTCCATTTTTAAATCAAGGATTTACCTAAGCCTCCAGTTTGGCTATGCTAAAAATCAGATTTTTAGTAGATTTTGATAAACGTCGATGATATGTGTAATTGCAAAGTTGATAAAAGTTGTAGATTCCATCTGCTGTGTAATTAAAAATAAGTTTGGTGAAATATGAGTTCTATAAATTGGATAGATGCAAATCCACTTGATTTGAATCATTTCATTTTTTAATTGACTCCAAATTAGGCAGAACCATCAAACCATTATCTAATCATTTTTTTATTTGTTAAATTCTACCTAAATTGGAGTCGGTTCATATCATCATCATCTGCAATCCTTTTTTCACCTAAATGAACATGAATTTGGAAATTTGAACCAAATCCATTTGTTATCCAATCAATAGATCATAAAAGCGACATTAAGCTGAAATCCATAGATCTAAGACAACCTAAGAAAAGTGGACAAACCCGATATAGGTAGGGCTTAAAGTCATCTAGATCTAGCTGATGAGCGTCTTGTAAGTTCTAAAAGGAAGGCTGAATTGTAATTCTAGCATTCCACGGTGCTAAATTAAGCTTGGATTTTGGGCTTACAAATTACTTGTTCACCCTCTTCTTACAAGTCAATTTTAAAAGGTTATAATCACATCTATTGTTGCAAATTTCGATCAAGAATTGAAAAACAAATGATAGTGACAAAAGGGTTCAAACCTCTGCTGAGGAGTTGCGTCCAATTGATTACAAAAGGCATCAACAGCATGAGAAGAGGCAATATCATACAGCCCTAAGCCCTCGTGAATAGAATTGATTTTTCCCGGTTTATTATACCCACTGCCCACAATTACATCCACATTACGCTGTTTGATCTCCAATGGAAGCTCGAAAAGTTCAGTCACCACCGCTTTCATTTGAGACATTAGTGGAACAGGTAAAATACTGTCAAAATTCACAAGCCTAAAGCATCCGTTTTCTTCACAGGCCTTGATCAACTCCGGTAGCTGCGCCGGAAAATGCAACATATCGATAACAGGAACAACATTATTATTGCCCGACGCATCCGCCATTTTCTTTGTTTAATGGTTTTCGCTGGTTAGATTTATGCAAAGATTACAAAATACTTGTAACTGGAGCCATGCTACTTATACAACCTCACATGGGGAGGGGAGGGTCAACTTTTCTTATTTGAATTTTTTGAATATGAGGATCCGTGTTAGAGGTTGTCAACCTCGATTGTACAAATAAAATTTTCCCTTGTAATTGAACCTTGATGTCAGTGATCTGATGAAAAATACATGATTAAAAAAAGATGAAATTTTTTTAGATTTACGTATAATATTATTTTATTTAAAATTGTATAGTTGAATTGAAAGAATTTAGGGAACAAACAGGGCTGAACAGCTTTATATGTTATTTTTCTCCCACTAAACTCCCAAAAAAAAAAAGAAATGAAAATGAAAATCTAGGTGGCATCTTTTTGTTCGAATTAAAAATTTCCAACTTCTGAGTTTGCATAATAAGTCCTGTTTTGTGTCATTAAAAAGTGTGTTTTTTTTAGGAGAATATAAATTTTGAAATAATAATTTTTAAAGATAAAAATATTTTATTGTGAAAATGT
>CADEPD010037832.1:0-22917 GCA_902829195.1 Fraxinus dipetala | reverse complement strand
AGTCCAATATTGAAATTAGTTGCAAAACAAAAGTGAAAATGACATGAATATAATACAATAATTTACTAGTGAGAGTCAAGTGTGAGAATCGAGTGTGCACAGGTTCGTTGGCATGTCTCTTGAGGTATTTTATAATAAGGGCCTGTTTGAGCCCCATTTCTTGGTGTAGAATGCATTTTGGAATAGTAGATTGATAGAGGGTGAATGGTTTAAAATTTAAGGAAAAATTTTGAGTTTGAGTATAATATTATTTTATTAAAGAATGTGTAGTTGAAAAGAAAAAAGAGAAAAATGTATTTGAAAATAAATAAAGATCAAACAAGGGCTAAATATTCCTTCTCCTTCCATTTTTAGGGAAAAAAAGAGGATCCGAACAAAATCGATGAAACGGAAGAAATCCGAGTTCTTTTTTTTTTCGGCGGTGGGAGGATTCGGGGAAGGGGGCTATGGCAAGCACATACTAAGGAGATTGATTAAGTTGGAGGAAAGGTCTTATCGATATTCATTTTAATCTATACCTATTATCTCAGAAATTTTTGGATATTATATCTAGAAACTCACTTGTAAAAATTGAAATTATTACCTTCTTCACACCACGTATCTTCTTTGCTCTGTTCTTTCTCTCCTTCAGTTGCTTCCTGGACTTCTCAACCTTGGTATCAAGACCATTCTGCATAAAAAAATAACAAAAGTCCAAAAAGAAATATAAAAATCTCTAAAAAATTTAGAGGCATGAGAAATAAAAGCAACAAACCTATCAACTAATAAAACAACCATTCAAGCAAAATGACTGGATTGAAAGAGGCTAAGCATGCACAATTAGCCTCCAATGTAAAATCAAAGGCAACAAAGAAATGGTTTCATATTAATAAAGAGGTCCTTTTTACAAGTTCAATGGAAATTCTCCCGGAAATAAGAGGCCGATTGATGGTCACATAAAACTCCTAACTACTTACCAACTTTATTTAGATGTTCAGTGCAAGGGCAGAGTATGCAGGAAAAAAGTAATAACTATATACATAATGATGGAATGATGCATGTAAAACACACTTATTGGTGAAGTACAAGAAGCCTATGTATTTAATTTGTTTAAAGTGTCCGGGTAAAGTAAAAATAAAAAACTACTAGAGTCTACACCTCAGAAAAGTGTCAACCTAGTACAACTAACAATTGAATATTCACCTTCCTAAAAGATGTTGGACCGACCACTAATGAATTTATCACTTGCTTAAATGTCCATTTACCAGTATAATATAAATAACACCGAAAGTCCAATGAGGTACAGGAATTACCCTGATGAGCCTGTATTTTGGCTCGTATTTCTTTGCATTCTCAACAGAATCATAGATCAAGCCAAAACCAGTGGATTTGCCTCCACCAAAGTGGGTCCTGAACTTGAAAACAAATATGGCATTTGGATCTTTCACTTCATACATCCTTGCCAATTTCTCCTTCAACTCAGCCTAAAATGATAGCCAAAGTAGTTAAAACTAGAAGCGGCCACAAATTTGTACCCAAACCCAAATTCAAAGTGCCAATATATATTTGAGTTAAAAAATTAAACTTAAAACAAAGAATCGAGCAGGAAACTTTCTTTTGGAAATCATAAACATAAGGTAACTAATAATTATCAACCAAGAACACCAACAGATCTATTTATTCATTTTCCTTCAACATTTTCATAAGTATGTTTCGGCTTGTAGAAGCTTGTATAACTTTCATAAACCATAGACTTTACATATAACCTTAAAAATCATCAACAAATACATTTATTGATTAACTTCCTTCAACACTTCCATAACTATGTAATCGCCAATAGAAACTAGTTTTATAACCCACTGATTTTACAGTTAACCTTTTCAGAATTAGACAGAGACCCAGACGAGTACAAAATATAAGGACTTCTCGATTCTCAGACAAATATACTTCACTCCATATGATAAGTAAAACAACAAAAGTAAAAGAATAAATAAAAAAATGCATAAAAAGCATAAAACTAGCACTTAAAAGGAATAATGCGAATATGTTGAGAAATCAAACCTTAGAAACATTAGGACGTCCTGGATGTAACACATCAATGATCTTCAAAACAAAATACGAAAAAATAAGTATGAACATATCAAATTGCACAAATAATTAGAAATAAAACAATATAATTAAAAAAGTTAATGAAGACTTACAAATTGTTTCCTGGAGAGGAGACGATTTGTCATAAACTTCCTTGTTCGGATAGTCACAGCCTTGTCCGCCATATTCTATTAAACATAAACAAAAACCACAGTTTATTCAAAGTCTACAATCTAGACACACATATAGTGACGTTGTATATATAAAAGAAGAGAAAGCAAAAGATGTTACGGTGTTCTCGCCGGTAACTTGTGCCGCCGATGCCGCCTCGTCGATTGGCAGGGAGTCGCTCGAGCGCGGGTTTAGATTTCTTTTACCAGTAATAAATAAATTAGAAAATCTTAAAATATAGGGTCAGGGCTCCCTCATGGGCTATATGGGCCAAGCTACGAAACAAAAGGCCCATGAATTGGACCCAATTTGTTTTGTTGTTACCGGCCCATTTCCCTCCTTCCGGACCCATTTTCCCTTCAAATATTTCTAGCTCCTCTACGCGACTTTTTCTCTCGTTCCAGTTTTACATCCCAAAACTAATTCCTTCACAGTAGAAATCCCTAATTCTAATGGGTAGAATTTCCTCCGCCGTAGAAATCCCCGAAGACCGTCGCCGCCATAGCCTCCGAGAAAACGGCCGCTACTCTACTGAACCCCATAATTACCACCGTCTTAGCCCTAGCCGAGGCCGCAGCATAAGCCGGAGCCGGAGTTCAAGCTACAGTCGAAGCCCGCCAACCAGGTACCGTCGCTCTTCTCCTGATTATTCGTCGTACTCTAGACGTAGCCCAAGGCCCGATGAAACCCTCAAATCCGATGGAAGAAATAGAAACACTTATGATGATAGAAAGACCCTCAAATCTAATGGAAGACATAGAAACAGTTATGATGATAGAAAGAAACAGTTCCTCGATCGCGATTATAGAAACGGACGACATGGAGAGTCTGAATCGGATGAAGAATTGAAAAGTTTGGGATTCGAAGAGTACAGGAGGCTTAAGCGCCAAAAATTGAGAAAATTGCTTAGGAACTGTATTTGGAATAGTACTCCCAGCCCTCCTAGGGATCCAGAACAATCATCGGATTTGGAACCTGAGGATGAAATTACCAGGAAAGTTGAAGAAGAAAAAGAGAACAGAGAGGATAATAAATTAAAGTCTGGTTCGAAAAGAGTGAGCAGCAATTCGTTTGAGAGTGGATCTGAGTCGGAGCCTGAGGATTTTGAACCTAGATCAGATGACTCGCTGTCAAGGAAGAAGACGAAGAGTAAAAAGTCGAGTTCAAGGCGCAGGAGGAGATCAAAATCTGTATCTGACAGTGAGAGTGGGTCGGAGGAGTCCTGCGATGATGAGGACCCAGAAGAAGAAAATAGGAAAAGGCGTAGGAGAAAATCGAAGAAAAAGAGCAGTAGGAGAAGTAAGAGGTCTGGGAGTACTAGGAGAAGGAAGAGCAGTAGTAGAAGGAGCTATTCAAGTGAAAGCGAGACTGATGAGAGTGAAACTGAGGATTCCGATGCTAGCGATCATGGTAAGTCGAAGAAGCGGAAGCACGCCTCATCTTTGAAGTCTCAAAGCAGCAAGAAGAAAGAATCTGACAAAGAAAGTTCCAATGCTGATGAAAGTAGCTCTGATTCTGAAGTTGATGGAAATAATGCTAAGCAGAAGGTAGACGAGGCTAAAGTAGGTGACGAAAATAATGCAGAGTTGCTTATGTTTAAGGAAATGATAGAGTCTAGGAAGAAACTGACTCTGGATAATGAACCACTGGTTGGGCCATTGCCTTTGCCAAGGGCAGAAGGGCACATTAGTTATGGTGGTGCACTTAGGCCCGGTGAAGGTGATGCCATTGCACAGTATGTGCAGCAAGGTAAGCGTATTCCTCGCAGAGGTGAAGTGGGACTTTCGGCTGAGGAGATTCAGAAGTTTGAAACTCTTGGGTATGTGATGAGTGGTAGTAGGCATCAGAGAATGAATGCCATCCGTATCAGAAAAGAAAACCAAGTTTACAGTGCCGAGGACAAACGAGCACTGGCAATGTTTAACTATGAGGAGAAGTCCAAGCGTGAGCAGAAGGTTATGGCTGATTTGCAGCGTCTTGTGCAGCGCCATATTGGGCAGGATTCTGGTCCTTCTCATGATCCTTTTGCTGGGAGGGCTGGCGAGGGTGATGATGCTTGATTCTATGTCATAATCGTGGTTATATTTTGTTTGTCAATGTATTCTCTATTATTTGGATTATGTAAGGAAATAATCACCTGGTGCTGAGAATGTAGAAGAACAAATCCTTTGCAGAAATTAATTTTTTAGTCTTTTGGTACTTATGTTTTATCTGATTTTTAGTAATTCAGTTCAAGTGACGTGGATTGTCACTGATGGTATCATCTGCTAACTAAGTACCATAGTTTTGGAAATTGTTTCATAGGTTGAACTTGTAGATCCTTTCTAAAAAAGGCAGCAAAAATAATTTGATTTTAAGCACAGCCAACATGCTAGAACTCAAGAATTAGATGCCTGTTTTAATACATGCCAAATAAATAGTTATTGAACATTTGCCCAAACATGGTTATTAGGGTCTTAAAGATATGGATGTTTGTTTGGTTTGCTGATATCAAGTTTCGAATGTAATGATTTCTCAAGGGAGTTTACTAGTTCTGAGTTTTTAACTCTAAGGTTAATCACATAAAATAAGTGGGTGGCTGATGAACTATTGAGGGGAATTTCAGTTGCAGACCATTTTTCTTAAAATACTGAATTACTATATTTTCTAAAATAGACATGAAAGAAAAATGTATTCAGGTCTTATATTAATTCCTCCTGACTTCAGTTGTAAATCCTTCATTTTCTATCCAATTGGCATAATTTTTTAGGTTTTAGATCTTTCAGTGCCTGACTAGAGTTGTCCCCGTTCAATGACATTTGATCCACCATTTAGCCTACGACTTTTTGTTCATTAATATGCTTGAAAGAAATTTCAGAGTGCTTTCGTATTATTTCTTAATTTATTCCATTATTGAGCTCTTTAGCTTCTGGTAGATTTTTCAAAGCATTCCTCAAGTTCTGAAGTTGCACGATATTTTATGACTTTTGGCTCAGTTTGAACAAAGTCATCAACATGGTGAGGAAAGTGATTTCTAATTTTTCGTCGGGGAGGATATTTCTAAACATGTGAATGTTAAGGATTAATGAAAGACGGCATATTTTAGACAAGGACAGTGACAATATTGTAATATTGGATGGTTGTACTAAATGCTGTTGGTATAGTGTTCTTGTTATCTTTATTTTTCCATACTATAGTAATTCGTTTGTCATGGAGTTTTTGTTGTTTGATGGTCGTGAATGTTAAGGATTAAGGAAAGACAGCATATTTTAGACAAGGACAGTGACAATATTGTAATATTGGATGGTTGTACTAAATGCTGTTAGTATAGTGTTCTTGTTATCTTTATTTTTCGATACTTTCGTTTGTCGTGGAGTTTTTGTTGTTTGATGGTCGTGAATGATGTAATTCATGTCCACATCACCTTGTATTCTCATTCGCAGTGTTTAAACAAATTGATGTGCTAAGTTGGAAGTTGTGTTGTTTAGAGCTTGTATATTCACATGGGAAGTCTAAGTTTCGAATCTATTTTAACCTTGAGGGGTTGTTTAATTGGTCAAACCTTGAGTTTGCTTCCCAATAGTCACCAGTTCGAGTCCCCTCAGGGCCACTGAAGTGAGTACATGACAGTAAATTTCAGAGCCTCGTGGAATTAGTCGAAGTGCGCGCAAGTTGGCCCGAACATCCACGGTTATCAAAAAAAAAGTTGGAAGTTGTGTTGCGCAATTGTAGTGGGGTTTTGAATGAAGTGAGCCACTTGTAAGCAGCTTGTTCAGAGCCCATATGTCCATTGATCTCTTTTCTTTCTCTGCTGTCCCGCCTCAGCAAGGCTCCAAAGACCTACCTTTCTTCCCTTAGAGGTGGAAATAATGGTATCTGTTCCTGAATCTGACTCCTCCATGCTCGAAGTTGCTCATTATCTTCTCAATCCTCTTCTCCCTAGGTTTAGGGGGATTAAAAGAGACATAAATCAGGAAGTAATGCTGGATTTACCTGAGAGAACTTCCGGCTAGGTGCTATCCTTTCTAGGTAGCACAATCTGCCTACGCGTATTTCCGAACATTTAAATCTAACAATACATTCTTTTGAGTAGTATTTGTTTGGCAAATGGACGTGCAATTAGCAAATGCATTATGTACGGAAGTTGAAAGCATGCTACGGCCTTGAAATTGTTCTCAAGCTAACCATTATCTCTTTGTAATGAGCTAGCCTTGTGCTTGGTGGTAATTATAATGAATGTAATGTGATTTCTTAATTAGTGAAGCTGCGGAAGGAAGGCTTAGATGGTCATGAGAAGATCAAGAGTTATATGTGCGTCTATTTACTCATTTCAAGCAGTGAGGCAAGTACTCATCAATTCCTTTCCATTTACATTATAGTTAACATTACATGTAGAAGGCTTTAAGCTTCATGGGTTAATTCATCTCTTTCAGGTGGTGGATCTATCTTGGCTTTGCAATACTGGAAGCTGTGATGCTTGCTATGCAGTTCCATATTTGATTTATGCAGCCAGTCACAGGTAATCCCGGTAGAACAATTTCATCTTAAAATATGATCTTACACAAATAATTTATATTTAACTTGGCAAGTTATACTCGGAAATATATCCATGCCCCTTTATAAGGGATTTTTTTTTTTTTTTGAGTGGTGGTGTGAGGTGGATATGTGAAGTTCACGTTGATGTTTTAATTTTTTGATCATATTAGTCTACTCTGTTATAATTTTGGTATATCCAACGGTGCAAATAATTTGGTAATACGACTTTATTGTTAAAGAATCATTTTTCACCTGTGGTAGTGTGTTTCTATGTATCTAAAGAGAGAGAAAATGTTGGCGTTGAAACAATGGGTGCAGTAAAAATTAGAAAAGAGAGAGAGTAATCAATTTTTTGCCAATCGATCCAGGTACACGATTAGCAGTTGCAACTTCTAATTGCAGATTGGATCTGGTTTTCTAGTAGAGCTGATGGATTTGATCTAGAATGTTCCTATACACAACCCAACTGTAGGGTTTCCTTGTATATTATTCATATTTCTTTCTTGTTTTTGTTCTTTATTGGGAAAAGGTATCCATATTTGCTTTATGACTTGTGAGTGTCACTAAGTGTTTCATATCATCTTCAAACGGCTGATTTTATTGACATGATGAAATTGGCTTTGCTACGTATATTCTGTTTTCAGGGCAAAACATGTGACATTGATGACTTTGCTGCTGGTTTGTGGTGCAATGACTATGACATGGATCTGTGACAAGATTTCAGAGTCTGGATTTGGTATTTCCCAGGGCATGTCCCTTCATTTTTCTTTTTCCGTCTTTCTAATTATGGCACCGTGATATATTTTTCTTGATTGTCTTGATATTCTGTCATTTTGACCTGTGTCAATAAAATTTCGTGTCATTTTTCACCCAAAATTCTTATAATTAAACCAACTCATTCCACTTTCAAAATTAACTATCTACTATGCAATAAATGAATTAACTAACCAACTTTTAGGAATTTTGTTTCCTTGAAAGTTTTAGGAAAATGAAAATGATAATAGCAATAACAAGAAAAATGAAAGGAAGAAAATATTGGAGTTATGTATGCTCTTATAACTTTACGTTCCAAAAGAGCAGAAATGTAGTTGGGTGCTTATTGCATTTTTGATGTAAGAGGCCAGGGCAAGTCTGGATTCACCTTCTCTTTCTAAGTTTCAATTCTTTCCTTTCTAGTTTTAGAGGTTGAGCTTAAAAACACTTGAAGCATTCTAGACTGAGAAGAAAACAGCCCAAAAAGTAGAAGTTGGTAGAAGCGTCATGAGGCTTAAGGCTCGAGGTGTAAGCTCTGAGGCTAATAATGAAAGCCTCACATAAGGTGCGTATGTAAACAATGGTTACTGGAAATTTGATATGTTGCTGGCTTCTGTTCATTGGGAAATTGGATTAACACCTGTCAAAGATGAGATAGCAACTCGACTTAGAGTTTGTTTGGTAGAGAGTGAATTTTTTTTTTTTTTTGGAGAATGTGGGGTTATAGAGTAGGGAGACGTTATGGATCTGTGTGGTTATAAAGTAGGGAGATGTTATGGATCCTATAGAATGTGTGGTTGAAAATAATTTTGGGAAAAAATGATGTAAAAAAAAAAAAAAATCTCTCCCAAACAAACTTATATTTGTTACGAGTTTTTCACATGAACTATAGTTTTCTTGTCATGTTTGCGGGACTCATGTGTAATTATCATCAATTTTTATTATTTGTCTATATATTGAAAATGATAGGAATTATGACACGCTTTCCCTGTAATTTAAAGATTTCTTTTTGAAAATTTCCTGAAATTACAATATGTTTTCTTTTTTCTTTTGTTCCTAGTATGTTTGTGCTGCTCTAGCATATGCTCGAACAGTTGGATCATCCTGGAACTTTATTGTAGGGGTATTTGATATCTAATTCGAGGACTTGGGAGTTACTACTAAAACTCGATTATTGAGGCCGGGTGCGTCAATTCTATGTGGAAAAGGATCGTTTAAAACATCAAAAAAATTCTTAGTTTCTTCAGTTAGAATTGTTCACACTGACACTATCCTTGCCTCGTGTTATGCTACTACATTTCTGTTTTTCATTTTCGCTACATCTTTTTCAGCACCTCTTCATTTAGTCTTCATAATTTAAAAGGTTTCTGAGGTCCCAGGCTAACCAGGTATGTTGGCATGTAAAAGCAAGTTTGATTTCCAGCATAACATACTCAACATGCCTTAAGAGTTTATTAGAATTACCTGTCGTTTGAAGAAAGAGAGAGAATCATCACAAAATAATCCAAAAATAGGTTGAAAAAAGTAGCTAGGAATATCTAAATTATTTAGATATATGTACATGTTGATTAAGGAACCATGGCGTATATGTCGACCACATATTTGATTTTGAAAGAGTTGAAAGCACATCTTGTGTTTTATACATCTGTCGTTGACTCTGTTATTCCCTCTTATCGGATGGTAAAGTAAAGACAGGTTTATCGAACAAAAGTAGACTTCAAGACAACCGATTTCAACGAATCTTTGTTCTTTTTCTTTTAGCAGGGGGCAGGGGGAATGTGATTCGATCATGAAAAATTAATGTTGATGATGATACTCCAGGTAAAGATGATAATTTGTTGATATTATTATGTCGATCATAATGGCAGCAAAATTCATTGATACAAGTATTTGTGCTGCAAAATTTAAGATACAGGCCAACTTTTCTTAGATTTAGGGGCCCCGAAAAAGAAGTGTCCTCGAGTGATGTTGCATGATAATATGTTATATTTCATCGTTAAAACTTGGAATTTATAAATGCTATCCAAACAAAGGCTTAGAAGTAGGGACATATTACTTTCAAAATTTAAATCCTGAAAAATGTTCTCTACCTATTCTCTTTTTTACTTGCAAATTAAAACTTTTTTATTTTTATTTTAAAACTCGTTCTCTATTAATAGTATTGACTAAACGTCCACACCCTATTACTTATAGTTTCATTGGTCTTTTCGTGGCCATGTTGAATGATTAATCTAAAAGATTTATGTTGCTCCTTAAGTTTATTGAAAATAAGATTAGCTTATTGTTTTTCACGTTACACCTTGACTTACGATATTGGAATGAGTTCTTGTCTAAAATAGATAACAATGACTTGATTGGCTTGTTAGACCATGGGTTACTTTTTTTATTTTATCTCATAAAGTATTATTTTTCTCTCATCCTCTTTTGTATTCATAAAATATTAAATAACATAAAGGACATTTCAATAATTCATCAAATTAATTTTGCTTCTTATTCAAACATGCGTAACTTTATTCTTCTTGTTCGTAAAAGTTTTTTTTTAAGCCCCATCCAAATATGTTTGCTCAAAGCCAACTATTGTATTGACAATCATGATTTGACATCATCGCATTCATCCGTTTAAAAAAAGCTTCAAAAATTATTTTTTAAATCAGCTGTCCAGCTTTTGCCATATCAAATATTGTCAGCAATCCTTGTCAACCATCATTATAAAAGTAGATTAATTCTTGTACATATAATAATAAATGTGAAAGTTACATATGATGTGAGATGAAAAATCTAACACTTGCATTTTTTCAATATTCATTTCAATTTATTTTTATTGGTGATGATATTGCAATTGTGAAAATTTGTAATACCACTCTACTTGTCCTGTAACAAACTATTTTATTAAATTTGGCAAACTGAGGCGTAGAGAGTGACAGTATAATAACTGGGCTTTCTTAAGAAAATACCCAGTTGCTATTTCTCCTTCCTTGGGTGCTCAAGAATTCGAATTCATCATTCTTGAACATGGTTTCAACATTTTAAGCAAAGGCCTTTCAGAAAATGGACTTCTACTTCTTGTATGGGCATATGAGTCACTTTTCTTAAGTGTACATCTTCAAATCTGCTGAGGTCCAACTATTTTTCTCCCTTTTATTCATTCAATTTACCTACATTGTAGAGGAATTGTTCATGATATAATGAGGGATTTTCCTTCTTGTTTTGGTGAAAATGGTGTACAAATTGCTGATTCTTCATCATCAAAAGCAACTAGGGCTGCCCAAAATCTTGTCACGTGTGTTTATCAGTGTCAATTACAAAGCATTTTTCATTTCATTACCATTACATGGACTAAGTATTTGATGGGTCAAGGATTTAGTGTTGGAATTGAAAATTTAACGAAAGTTGACATGAAACCCTGGTTGTTTTCCAAGAGAAAAGGGTTCAAGAATTTGGAGGTGGGCTCTAATTTAATTGACATTTATTGGGATTTATCCTCTGCAAAATTTGGTTTTGGACCAGAACCCTTGGAAAGTTTCTATGTAGCTGTTGTGTTTAATCAAGAACTGATTTTACATCTTGGGGACTTGCAGAAACAAGTGTACAAGAAAATAGATGTGTCCCCCTTTTCTTGTAAAGCAGTTTTTGTTGCTAAAAGGGAACATATATTTGGGAAGAAATTGTACAATTCAAAGGCTCAATTTTGTGACAATGGAAAAGTACATAATATTCGGATTGAACTTGACAGTGTTGGGGATAAGGATCCATGTTTAGTGATCAGTATAGACAGCAGAGAAATGATAAGGGTGACGCATCTTAAATGGAAATTCAGAGGCAATACTACAATTTTGGTGGAGGAATTTCCAGTTGAGGTTTATTGGGATGTTTATAGTTGGCTGTTTGGTAATGTTATGGGCAATGCAGTTTTTTTGTTCCGAACGCGACTCTCGACCGAGAAGGAGAAGTTCTGGACTCACCGGTCTCCTCTTCCCAGTCCCTCTGTATTGAATTGGGATGCTTCCCATAAGTTTAGTGATCCTCAGTTGCAAGATAAAGGATTTTCATTGATATTGAATGCTTGGAAGAATGAATAATAGGTGTGTTTATGTTTGCAGATTTTGTACTTTTGAAGAAATAAAGATATACTTGGAGTGATTATGTTTCGTCGGGTTCGTGATGTGGTAGTTCAGGTTATTACAAGGACGTAGAACACTTAATGCATATTTGGTATACAGTATTAAAATCAAGTTAAACAGTATAATAGATAGTATTTAACTTCTATTTCTTTGTTAATATTGTATTGTATTGTCTAATTTACCTTGTCAATTTGGATGTAGTTTAGTATATTTCCGAACTTTGCTTGTCTACAAGTCAATCTTGAGACATTTCCACTTGACTTTTGTATATTTACAGCATAAACCCACTATTATTCCTTAATTGTAAAGGATAATATCATAAAATCTTGTTCATTTTGTATTGTCGAGTCGTTTTTAGTAGTGCATTCCAAAAGCATTTCGAAGATCTTCATATGAGGAAGCGTTTCGTTGGTTTGGATTTGTTTAATTTTGGCATCTATATTTCTTGCGTGTTGCTGCTGCATAGTTTGTTTAAATACAAGGAGACTGGCAAGTTGTTTATGTTAAAACTTTCAAAAAAACCAAGTTTTATTAGTAAAAATGTAATTTTGAAAATCATTTTAATAAAATAAGCAAAAGTAAAGAGTGATTTTAATTTATTTTTAAGTACAGTGGTAGATGACTTTAGTAGGATCACTACGAAAATTGTGTATGATATTTAGAAATTTTGAACAATGTGTTATGCTGTAACATAACTAATCAAAGCACAAAAGTAAGAGATGAGTAATCGTATTCTGCACATTTATCCGTTCTTGAACTAAATAAAAAGAAACAACAAATTATCTGATTTTCCACTCAATTACAACTCATTGACGTTGTTGTCTGTGAAAATCGACGGCTGCACAGTACAAGCTTGCAATACTAGTATATAGATCATTATGAAATCTCACTGCAACTACAAATTTTCAAGAAAAAGAGTACATTGAGATGAAGCTACATGATTCTGATTCGATAAAAGAAAAAATGCCATCGAACCAAATCCTATGGCCTCACAGCAATACTTTTACAGTCTTGGAGTTCTGCACTCTCCGTGCCCTCAGCCAAAACTGGTATATCCCAAGAAGGCAAACAGAGAAAGGAAGAATGAAAAAGCATGAAATTCGCCATCAACTAACAAGAATATATGTTTTGTTACCTGGGATTAAGCAAATCACATAAACACGAGAAGAAATAACGAAAGGCAACTTACCACCATCTGGTAATGTGGAATGACATATTTTGGTGATCCAGTATCTAGCTTTAGTACATTATAGCTCAATGGCAGCTTTTCGGGATGTAAAGTCCAGGGAGGGCTGAAGCTAGTCACACTGCTCTAGCAGAGGTCCGATAATTTTGAAAAGAGATGGATCCATCAAAACTAGAACTGTCTCCCTTCTCCGACTATGAACATGTTTGGCTGATCCTTTGAAAAAAAGTAAAACAAGTTACCCTTATCGAAACAAAAGTCTAAGCTTAAAAGTTACTTTTAGTTTACTTTTTCGCCAAACATCTTTGACCAGAACCTAATCTAGTCATACATATAACCTGATAACAAAACAAATGAATAGGCATTATGAACCTAACATCCTGCTGCAAGGCAGTTTGGCTCAAACCCTTTACAGCTTGCACTTACACTTCTTCTGCCGTTTAATGTTTGACATAATGAACAATTATAGCCTGCTGAAACCGAGTTGAAGATGAACGACAAACTAGCATTTCCGATGAAAAAAAATTAGAAATTACGCACCGTGAATTGAGAACACAGATATTCCAGTCATGAAAGCATCAATTTCAACAACCAAGACCATGACCGATTTACCCGTCCCTCGGGTGCTTGTCTGCAGATTAGAGAAGAAAGTATCAAATCTCTCTCAACGATTTTTTTTTTTTTTGGGGTCAAAAAGAGATTATCAATATGTTTTTTCTTTTCCAAACTATCGCAACTGTCACAATATCCTCAAGTATGAAACTATATCAAGCCATGGAATGCAGCCATAACCAGAAACTCAACTTTGATATGATTATTTTGAGTCTGCGAACTTCCAGTCGAATTGTTTGGGCTTTTACTAGAATGAGCACTTAATCGGCTTCTTCATCAGAGTCCACAGGTTTGCCCTTTCTCCAAATGTGATCCTTTGTATTCTTGGAACGATTTGCACTTCTTTTGCCTCGCAATTCCAGGATTATCATTAGTTAAAATTCCTCCTGCTGCTTTTGTTCTTCTCCCCCTATAAGAAAGCCCTTAATTTTGGATTTCTTTTCAGGTATGCATAGGTATGGGAGGCCAGGTCTATCAGTCCTTAGGAAAACTTGTCCATATCCTTCCATTTGCGTTATTTCCACCACTGAGTTTTCCTGTAATTTCAACCCTCTGTCAGCACACCAATCCGCAACCTTCTTAAACTCTCTTGGTTTATAAGTAACCGATCTCCTATTTTCTTTCAATAATTTTTTCCAATTTCTTCTAGTAAATAAACTGCTTCCCATGGTCCTTGTAGCTGAATTCTGATAATGTTGGCTAAGAGCTTAAGCAGTCCACTTCTACTTCTAACATTTTTAATCGCTCGTGTTTGCACATACTGAGACTCTTACGAAGTGCTTTTATCTCTGCCATATAACTATTGTAGTTGCCATAGTGTGCATGAAAAGCAAAAATCAATTCACCTTTGTGATTTCTCACTATTCCCCCTCCAGCTGCCTGCCCTATTGTTGACTAGTAGCACCCATCAGTATTCAGCTTGTATATTCCTTCCTTGGGTTTTTGCCATCTCATTATTTCTAGGGTGGGAAATAATGCAGCTTGCCCCCTAATACACCACAGTAGCTAGCTATGTTCTGATCTCCTTTCCAGTTTCTTTTCAATATTAATCCAGCTCTTTTAAGCAGTTATGAGCATTTTCTCTCCAAATTATCCTTTCTGCAATAATGGGAAGGTGTCTATGCTTGCTGTCATCTTGTTGTGTCCAAAAAGAGTACCTTCACAGTTGAAATGCTAATCTGACACAGTGCGTGGGCATGTTTTGCATCGGAAACAAATTACAGAAGTGACTCCACACTAGCATAGAAGTCTCCCCCTATAGGAATAGATGATATATATATTGAGTAGAGACATTCAAGGAGCAGCATTGACATTTGGATGCCAACGATATTTGACATCTTTGTTGCAAAATGTTGTAAACCGGGCACCAATTGTGCAATAATTTCCAGCAAGAAAAACGAGATCTTTAGTGGGGCGGCTATCTGCCATATGAACTTAAATGATGATAAGTGAGTCCTCTTGGTTTTGATTTCCTCCTAGCTAGATTTTGAAGAGAACTGCAACCAGTGAAGAACCCAATCCATAGGTCATACCAAAATAAAATTTGGCCTTTTCCCAGCTTCCAAGCTATAATATGTTCCACTTTTGCCTAACTATTACTAATCTTTTCCAGGTGTATGAATCATGAGCAGTTTACTGATACTTGCATGGGTTGCAAGTCTTTACATTATTTAGCTATCATTACTTGTGCCCATAAACACCCCTGCTTTCTAATTCTCCAACATAACTTCCACGTGAACATTTGAGACAAGTCTTCCAACATTCTGAATCCCAACCCACCTTCTGCAATGGTTGCAGGCTTTACTACGTCTAGCCCAGTGATATTTCCTAGCAATTCTAGTATCTCCCCAAAGGAATTCATTAAAATTTAATTAAATTATATTGACAACACATGCAGGTGGATGTAGCACTTGCAAGAGGTGAGAAGGATAGCTGCCAAGACACTCTTTAGCAACATAATTCTCCCTCCTGGGGAATGAATATTTTGTTCCAACCCTGCTAATCTGTCTCTTATCCTTTTTTATAATTCCTCGTACATGTGAGTCTTCTCGTGTCCTTAAAACGGAGGCACTCCAAGGTATTTTATAGCTAGTTGCTTATAGATTGCAGTCACCATCTGCACCTTCCTAATTGTGAGCCTAGTGCCCAAGTATCTCTAAACGATTGAATGCCCCAGGTATCACTAAACGATTGAATGCTGGTTTGGGAACAAATGCATTAAAATGAAACCTTCTTCCGTATCTTTCAAATTAGAGAGAGATGTATAGGTGTGGCATTTCTACTTGTTATTAAATGGTTCACAAAATCAACGGCATAATTCTAGGTCCATAAAATCATTATGTCGAAGTTGCCCCATCTTTTCATTAATGTATTTTTTTGGTTGGGGAGGGGAGAGGGAGATTGTGAAAGGCCATGTTAATTTGTTCTCGAAACACATAGAACAAACTTCTAAAGGAATGGGGAGAAAAATACTATGAGCAGAAGCATTTGACATCGTCGGGTTTTGTAATTTTGCTTTGTTGTACCCTCTCAGATCAAGTTAAATATAGGACACAACTTAGTATATAAGAGCTAGATCATTGATTAAACTCGTCGATTTCCAACATTTCTTGTTCAGAAAAAAAAAATCAAACATTTTGATAATACGGAAAAAAACAAAGAGCATATATATGTCGAAAGAGCTTCCAAATATAATATGAAAACAAATACAAGTATTTAGAACACGTGTTAACAGAATAACCATGAAAAATAACGAAGACTAGTACTCATTTGAAAGTTAACTCCACAAAATGGAACCTGTACACCTATAAATCAAAGGAAGAAAACTAAACCAACTTACCACTTCTAAATATGCATTAGTTGTATATTTCTGGTAAGATTCTAAGTGCATTAGCCTTCAACTCAGACTCTCACTGACAGCATTGTCAAACCCCGCAGAAACAATCCAAGTTCTCTTTGGGATGGCAAGATATAGAGATGACAGTATCAGTGCGCCCTTCGAGTTTCCCATAAGTACACACAGTGATCCTCAGATCCACTGACAATGTATTTCTCACCAGTCACAGAGAACATAGGTGTTATGCAGTATACTTTGTTCACGTGACCTGTATATATCTTCATGAACTTCCCAGACAAGTAGTTCCACAGCTTCTGCAATCAATTGAAAACAAAAACGAAAAAGAGAAAATTCTCAAATAAACGCCAAAGGGCAATTCATCCTACGTGAAAATCGGTGTCAACATCCTGTCTCTATCTCTAACTCTTTCCTGAATTCTTTTCACAGCTTTTCAAATCTTGATCCAGCCTCAGAAAACTAGATATTCCACTCAAGCGTGTAGCACAACCATTTATTTGAGGTTAGCTTTCCGTTTGGATCATTTCATTTTATGTTGTCCTCAATGATATCACCAAATTAATGATAAATTCACAAAAGGCAGGCACAAAAGGGGTTAAAATTGGTTAAACTTGACTTCTCCCAGTGCAATCAATGCACAGCAAAACCCATATTTGGTCTGATTTTTCAGTTGGATTTAGACTTGTATACTCCAAAAGCACATTTAAAACCCAAAAGTTCGAACAAAAATCAAGCCAAACTTAGAAGAGTACAATCGAGCGGGGCAACGAGTATTAGCTTCCCATTTGGTGAAAACTTGGCAAAAGACACCGCAGGAACCTTATCATCAATGAGCTTCTTGACACACTTGCCTCCGTTTCCCAAATCTTGCAGGATCCATCGTGCCTCCCGGAAACTATCAACAACCCGTCTCAATGAAAATTCACGGATATGACAGGTATCGAATGTTCCTGGGTCGCAATGATTTACTAGGCTTCGCATTCCATACCCGTCACATCAAACAACCCGAAAACGATCAAATTGGACAGGGGGTCAAAATCCAAACAGAAAACGAAGTGGATGTGCCCCTTGAGAATCTTGAAGGACATAGCAGAACGTGCGTCCCAAATAGGGAGCGTCGGTCGTCAGAGGCGGAGCAGATATAGGTGTAATCTCAGGACCATGCAAGGTCCGAGATACCTTCGGAATGCCCAACAAAATGGGAGAGCTGTGTTACGGCTTCCGTAGAACAGACTACGAGGATTTTGTCCAGGGAAGCATTCAGGCAGAGGCAAAGAGTTGGCCTTTTTGGAGAACTTCACACACGAGACGGCTCCCTGGTGGTTCTTGAGTGTTTTCTTCAAACGGTACGGCAGCCTTGGGTGGTTGCCGTTGCTGCTTGCATGGCCGGAAAAAAGCAATGCATGTTAAGCACTTATAATTGGGTGCATATATTTATCAGTTAGCAATTTTTTTTAGTTAAAGGCGCGTGTCGTTAATTTATGGATAGATCCCCCGATAATAACTACAATTTTTCTCCTAATAATGTTTTTTTTTATTGCACAATCAATCAATCTCAAATTACGTAAATCATCTAATTTTTCTCTCTTTTTTTTTTTATCAATTTTTGTTGCATTATAATTTCAATGAATTGTAATTTTATCCAAACAAGCCCTATAGGTAGTTAAGAGATTCAATAATCTACTAGCTCATTCGATTGTTTAGAAGTATAATTTAGTTAATTTAGTCGTATGAATCTATGATTGATAATTGGACTACCATATGAAATAAGCCTTCAAACATTATTCCCGTGCCAATAAGTTCTCTGCTATTTTGTTTCTTCAACTAACTTAAACAAAGCACGAAGTAAAGACAAATCGGAAAAATGTAATTTCTCCTCCAAAAGACAAACACCGTGCTTGCAATATCCAGTTCAAATTTTTACAAACAGGTTCGAATTAAATACTGAAAATACATCATGTTTAACATCAGAAAATGCACATATTACCCTAGCTATCACTTGGAGCAGGCATCAATAGAAGCTTTTCTTCGGATGGCTGTTTCCCCGCAGACGATCTCTCTTCTGCTAATAGTGACATTAAATCACTGCCATTTGCCAGGCTGTTGAACTCGACAGCTTTGGATGGGGCTGTAGGATAACGTCGTTGACAGAATGTCATCAATCTTTTAATAGATTGCAAGTACTTACGAGTCGTCTCGTCATTCATGATGTGAGCAACACTGTTTGTGTAGATCTTTTCACGTGCAGAACGTTCATGAATACCAACCATAGTGACACCAATAGGCCAGGGGGCATTTCCAATGGCCAGTTTAATGTAATGATCCATGGCAGCTAGATAGTCCCGCTTCATACAGCATTCGACGAACAATAGCAATGCTTGCCGAATATCATCGGGAAGAACCTAGGAAACGGACAAAGCACTGTATAAATCATTTGACTTGATAGTGATATGCACTCATATGGAACGCACTGAAAAAGAATTAAAAAAATTGGTAACTGTAGCTAGCAAATACCACAAGCAGAGAACTGATCTTCTTCACTCATCAACCACAGAGAGCAAGAGAGAATTAAGTGCACCGGCTATAGGTAAGGAAGCCAAGTCCCGAAGACAGTAAATAGATTCTGGAAAACTAATTTGCAAGATAATCAACCTACTAGGCAACAATTACTGTTTTAAATTTGGAAGAATGATAATTCAAGTTAAGATTTGTTGGTCGATTACAGTTAAATACTAGCATATTGCCATCACTGGATTTCTTTCTATCGTGTCTTACTTCATATCATGCAGCCTCAAAAGAATTTTAAAACAGCAGTCAGAGTTTTTAGAGGTATAGTACTGTTAACTGCATTTATCAAAGCCCAGCATGTATAATCTCACAGTTAGAGATTCCAAATTTCTAACAAGACCATCAGATCTGTGCATTCTATACCATGCCGCAACCAAACACCTGGTATTCTCGCGTTCCACCCCCACCCAAAAACCCCAACCAAGAAAAACATTAATATATTTTCCTTAATAACGTGTATCCAATCTCACCTTTACTTAAAATATAAATTTTCCAATAATTTTCCTTAATGTTTTCCACAATAAGGTACTCCTCCACCTTCTTTTAGTATCATTTGTCCATTTTCACCTTGCTCTTTCCACTTTTCCCCGAAACAGCACTTGATATATAGCAGGCATAACCATGCAGCACATCAGAATCACTTCTACACTTGCAAAACTTCTTTGGCAGAGTTCATAAATAACACAGACGTCAGACTCAAAACAAAATTCAGCTATAGAATTGTCAATGTTGAGATACTATACAATTCAATGCTACCTGTTCTGTTCCTAAAAAATATACGGAAGATCGTATCATATCACAGCCTATGCTTTAAAGGCAACCAAATACTAGAACACAAAGGACCCTACCTGAAATATTACTTCCAGCTACATCAGGCACATGGGCAATACGCGTTCACTCTATGGGTTCGCACAAGATTGAGATACATTATGAGGCTAACAAGGTCCAAGGAAAAATAGCAATCTTCGTCAAATAATCCTCTCCTTAGGGAGCACACTGCTCCATCTCATTGTAACATGCTCTTAAGTGACATTTTGGGAAGCTATCCCCATTCAGAAGAGTTTTCTGTTAGAGTCGCTCGCTCTCATCCTTGCTCAATCTTGCTCCTGTTCTCTCTCACTCCAAGTGCTTTAGACTGCAATTGGTTGGCAACTTAGATTGGACATTGTTTGATGTCATGTCATTAAAGAGCACTAATAGATTAGTCTTCGATTGGGATGAGCTATGGCAGGAAGTGAAAGTATACACAGGATTATTGATGCTCACTCGCGATGTTCCGAAGAATTAACAATAAATTCAGCCCTTTCTACCAGTAATAATAATAAAATTTTGTTTAAGAGATGTAAATGGGTTAGTAATTAAACACTACTAGCTCTGCAGAAATGTAAAGTTCAAGATAACCATGTCATATGTCGTTGGCCACATGGCTTCTTTTGTTAGCTTACCATTTTGCTTACAAGTGCCAATGCTTTACTGGGTTGTATTAATATTTTTATGTGACACTGCACTAGATGATAATATTTAGATCATTGCTAAACTACCTTAAATTGTCGCTTACAGGTCAAATTTGTAAGAACAAAATAAAGGTATTATGTCTTCAAAATTTCCAGATAATATCTACAAAAGTGCAAGGAAAAAATCTTTAACTTTAAATATTCAACTTTAACTTAGTTAATCTCAGTTGTATCCAGACATAGATTCAGGATGCCTACATATTATTGAAGAATCAATAATATAAAGTTTGTGTAGTCAAGGAGCTGCAGCTCCTTTCCTCACACCACTGTAAAATTAAAGCCATGTAGAGAAGCTAGAAAAATGAGGGCTAATTGAAATCCATACAACTCATAAAGATCAAACGTGCTAACATAAAGTGTCAAACGTATAATTATTGACCACAGAAGGGTTATGAACTACAGATTATCGATGTGTTCTAAATTGGTAACGCTAGATAAAACTTACTTGCACGAGGAAAAGGTACAACTTCTGCACCAGAATTACTATAGAAAATTCCACATATGCATCCAAAATTCTCTTACAGCTTTGAAGATGCATTCGTCAGTTGTTACTTCCGAGAGACAGAAGTTTACGCTCAATATAAGTGAATTATCTTAAACATCTATACAGTATGTTCACTCATCACATAATTTTTTCACCCCTTCCACTACAAGATCACAAGACTAAGAGCACATTGCATGAGAGGAAGAACTAGCAAAATTATTCAATTTAAGCACTCAAAACATAAAACTAACACTAGTGCTTGAGCAAGAGAAAGCAGCTAATGAAACTAAAACTCGAACTAACCTTCTTTCTGCAGAACTTAAACAGCGGGTTCAAGTACCGAGCACACTGCTTAAAAGTGGCAACCATTGATTTTCCTTTGGCAGTTCTCTTCTCTGCCTCGCTCATCTCATTTAACTCCTGATTCCACTCATTCAACAACTTCTTGAAAAACACCAAAATCTTATCCTCGTCACACAACTCCTCAAAGTTCGCTTTCATTCGCTTTATATCCTTGTCGTGATCCACACCCGAAGACGCTCCATCGCCACTCAAATCCTCATCACCACCCCCTCCATCTTTATCCTCCCCTCCATCCTCTGTGGCCTTCCTCTTCCTATCACTCATAATCCCCGACTTCTGCCGCTTCTTTAGCTCCACGATGTCACGAAGAAAATCATTCGTCTGCCCCTCTGTCATATCAGTATCATCGACTTCAAACAACCCAGCTTTCAAAACATATTTAAGCCTATCAAGCCTCGCCACATCATCTTCTCCAAAAAGAGTGACAGGTTGTTTTAACAAACGGAGACGACGAATTACCTCTTGCCTCGGGAGATTCAGCTCGTCGATCTTTTCCTCGTCTGTTAGGGTTCTGGAGGCGGCGGAGGAGGATTCGGATTTGAATTTGGCAATTTCGAGTTTGGAGTTTGAGTCCGATGGGGAATTGGCATTACGGTTGCTTTGTTTCTGTTCCAATTCCTTTTGTTTAAGGGCCTTGGCCTCGGCTTCTCGTTTCTCCTCCTCCCGCAGCCGTTGGAGGCGTTTCTGCTCGATTTCAGAGCGTTTGAAGAATTTCTTCCCGCCGACATCCTCCGCCAGGCTCTTCCGTTTCTTCAGCAACTCTTGTTTAATAATATCCATGGACTGGATTGGATTTCGCTAGGGTTTTCTTCCTTTTTCGCCTCCGCTGCCTGGAATCAAATATAGACGAAATTTGTTTATTGGTGAAAATTGCCGTGGACGGATCAATTGTGTGGGGAAAGAAATAATCTACAGATGATCACTAAAGTTTATGAAATGATTCAATTTGGTCCTTATATAATATTTCTGACTAATTTACTCGCTAACACCTTGTTCGATAAAAACTTTGAGTTTGAAGTTTTATCGACTTTTCAAGTGGTAAAATTTTAATTTTGATTATATATTTTGTGGGATTTCATAATTTTTATCAATTTTTAATCACACGTATATCAGTTTTTATCAAAAGTTTGTCACACAATTCTTAAAAGTTAATTAGCACTATACAACTGGTCCTTAAAAGTATTTTTTGACACATTGATTATGGGATTCACTAATATTACATACTTATTCATCATTCATTTCAATTTATTCAGGGAGTCGTTATTTACATTCACCATCATTGTACATCTATCTATCTCACTCTATATTTATTCCTAATAAAAGTTTAAAGTTTTTAAAAAAATATTGTATTCATCCACATTACATTTCAATATTTTCTTTATTAATTTTATTCATTTAAACACTGTATATCAAAACTATTTTATCTATCGATCCAGCAAAATTCCTTTAATTATTTCATATATCTATCCACACCATTACGCTTCCTTCCGTACGATGCTTGTGCATGCTTGAAATGAATATTTGAGAAATTTGACTTTGCGGATCTATGCTCAACGAAGTTGATGTAATATTGATTTTACACATTTAGGATTTGCTTGAGCCACATTATTTTGGAATAAAGTATTTTAAAATAGTAGATTGATTGAGAATGTGTGGTTGAAAAAAAAAAGTTATTGATGTGATGAAAAATATTATTTTTTTGAAGATTG
>CADEPD010037784.1:0-10540 GCA_902829195.1 Fraxinus dipetala | reverse complement strand
GTACTCGTGTGCTTGCGCTCCTTGGAGGCATTCTGTTTCGTTCACTAATTGTAAATCTTTTGCCAAAGAAGACACCCATTTTTGGGACTTTGTCTCAAGAGGTTTGTTCCTTACACAATCGTCTGAACCCCTTTTAATTGTTAGCGATAATTCGCGTGAAACACAACCTTTGTATACAGAAATAAATTTTAAAAACAAACATTAATGGTATGGGTTTTAGGACTATGACATTAAAATTTGTGATAAATATGTATGAATAATAATGGTGATAAATATGTATGAATAATAATGGTGAGAGTGGGGAGAGCCACTAATGCAGCTGTTGGGCCAGATATGGGTTGGATAGGGGCATGGGCTGTGATTTGTGATCAGACAGAGACTGGTGGCGGCACAGATGAAGAGATCAGTGGGGGTGGTTTCTTGCTGAGGATGCGGAGGCCCATAAACTCCTGGAAGGTCGAGTTGTCGAATGTGACTCTCTCCAAGTTTTTTAGAGTTACCAAGCTGAATTTTCATACGCATCAAATGCAATGTCTTGCGAGATATCAAAATGGTTATGGAAAAAGTTGGTTGTGACTTTTGTCACTTTATTGCAGGTTCCGATGGTAAAGTGGCCTACGGGTTAGCTTTGTTTAACAATTTTTGCAGATTCCGATGGTAAAGTGGCCCACGGGTTAGCTTTGTTTGACAATTTTGTAGAGGGGTCAAATCATGGTCCAAATGGATGTCTTTTTTCTTTTTGATCGTCATTCTTGGTGACATTATTTGATGAAGTTCAGAAAAGAAAACGTTCAATTATTTTTTTGATACGATCAATGTTCTAAAATGCTTAATTTTTTCTCACTACAATTTAAATTTTTCTTCAACCATAAACCCTCATTTGTCACTAATAAATTTGTAGTTGCTTCCATGAACCTTTTATCACTACTCATTTTGGCTGAAACTCCTAATGTTTTTTAATAGGTTTCGTGATCAACCAAAGATATATAGGGAAACAAATATAATTCATATTAAACAAATCCTTTTACATACCTAAAATTCTTCAACTCAGATGCTCTATTTTGGAATATACAATAGTCTACACCAAGAAGACTCTAGATCAGGCGTTTGAATTTCTTAAAGCATAAATGGGGATTTATTTTAAATTTAAATTTCTACTTTTTACATTTTTACAATTGTTCATTTATGTACGATATAGACTTTCAAGAATAGCTGTCCCCCAATTGATTGCAGGAGTCAGTGGAGCAAGTGTAGTGCTTTACACTTGTATATGTAAAATTTTAATTACACGTTTTTATGTCTCCGTTGCAGCTGGTTTTGTCCAACTCAGAAGCTACTCTATTTATTAATGACTGAACAACAATTTCAAAAATTGAAGGACGAAAATCAAGAACACTATGGAGATTGAGCAAGATGAGGCATTAGAGCCAGTGAGTCCTAGCGCCCAATATTTGAAGAGCTCAGTGTTATCATTCACTATTTTAAGCATTTTGGAATTAGAAGTTCCAATTGACATTTATACTATCATGACACTCGTCAAAGATGTATTCTTACCCATAAATCGTCGCTTCTCTTCAATCATGGTGAGTTTTATGATCTTGATCAATCCACGACCCTGATCAACTAGGGTTCCATGCATGTTACAACCTATGTTTGTAGATAGTGCATGCGCGTGACAATGGATGTAAGAGTGCATTTTATCATTCATCTAACCACTAGTCATGAAAAACATATAGAGCATGTTTGCACAAACTATAATAAACAAAATTTTAATATATTTTTGTTCCTTTAATACTGAGTATTATTTTCTAACAAGCATGCAAATATAATAGAGGTTTTGTACGTATGTGTCGCAGAAAAGTGATATACAGTTCTTGTTTGGTTTTACTAAAAATCAGATTTTTAGTATATTTTGACAAAGTTAATGAATTGTGTCATTGAAAAGTCGATAAAATTTAGGAGTCGCAAGAGACGCGTGGTTAATATTAATGGTTGGCTTTAACTTAATTTTTTTATAAATTTTTTAGCTGAATCAAATGTGATATAATATAGACAAAAAGTAATTTTGTTCGAGCAGGTTTCATCGAAAGGAGCAAAGAAATGGAAGAGGGTGGAGGTAAATCTAAAAGATCATGTAAATGTGCCTGTTTTTCAAAGTGGTATGTCAACAGACTATTATGATGAGGTTTTCAATGAATATTTATCAAAGCTTGCAATGGAACAATTTCCAGAAAATAGACCTATGTGGGAAATTCACGTAGTTAAGTACCCAACAAGAAATGCAGCTGAGAATTTGATATTCAAACTTCACCATTCACTTGGAGATGGCTATTCTTTAATGGGAGCCCTTCTCTCCTGTCTACAAAGAGTTGACAATCCTTCTATGCCATTAACATTCCCTTCACGCCAGCCTAACTCGAGGCCTAGTCGAAAGACTCGAAACAGCCACGACTTTTTCAGGCCCATGTCCCAGTTCTTTTCAGGATTGATTAACACAGCATACGATTTCGGATTAAATCTGTTGAAGAGCAGTTTGATCAAAGATGATAAATCACCTATTAGATCAGGTGAAGATGGAGTGGAGTTTCGACCAATTGTTTTAACTACTACTACTTTTTCCATGGATCACCTCAAGCAAATCAAGGACAGGCTTAAAGTGGTAAAATTTAATGACTTCTCTCTCTTTTTGTTTCCTTGTTTTCTTCTTCTTGTCATTGAATTTTCCATATATGAGCAACTCTCGTGTTCTGCTCTTCAAAGAATCATCGTGAATCGACCAAATACTTGAGATCCTTTTAAAGCTTGCATTTCTTTTACAGACAATTAATGACGTGATTACTGGGATAGTCATATTCGGCACGCGGTTATACATGCAGAGAGTGAATGAAGATTCCGGTCAAGCCAAATGTACAACACTCGTACTACTTAACACTCGAGCTATCGGAGGTTATAAGTCAGTGAATGAGATGATCAAACCTAATGCCGAAATGCCATGGGGTAATCGTTTCGCATTCTTACAGGTAGTTATTCCCAAATTGTCTACCCAGGAGTTAAACAATCCAATAAAATTTGTCAAAGAAGCACACCAATTGATCAAAAGGCAAAGAAATTCTGCATCCGTTTATCTAACTGGCCACTTTCTTGACGCCATTCGACAAATTAGAGGTCCTGAGGTATGCATATTAATGTCCAATGTCATAAACTTATTTCCCCTCAAGTTCTTTTTTTCCTCATTTTTCATTTGTGCAATTGTGATATCATGTTGAGCCCTTATTTGACCTTCGTTTTTTAAATTTATTTTTTTCAATCAAAAATTTTATGAGATTTACAGCTTTTATCAAATTTTCAACGGTGCATTTCAGCAACTTTTAGGACATGTTTTAGCCTCATTTTTTTTGGCGTAGAATGTATTTTCAAATAGTAGATTGATGGTGAATGTGTGGTTAAAAACGAAAGAAACATTTTTGGGTTTGTCTGTAATATTATTTTATTGAAAAATGTGTGATTGAAAGGAACATATAGAAAATTGTATTTAAAAAAAAAAAAGAATCAAACAAGGGCTTATTAAATCGAATTTTTGTCCGGATCAAATAGGGGCTAAATTTATTAGCACGTAAGTAGAGGAAATTATGAATAATTTAAGAGAGAGAGATGCATTTCATACCCTAGCTACTTTTGGGGCTGTAAACAAATAATGTCCACTTTTTGAATTTTTTGACAAACATAGCATTCTCACTTCAAATTGCAACTAAATGCTCCCTCCCTATTTTTACACAAATTTCAAACTATCTAGGAATTCTTGTCAAATAAGACAGTTGATTAAAATTTCTAATCCATTTAGACACTCTATTGCTTCGAATTTTGAACCATTTAAACATTCTTGTCAAAGTAGACAACGTGGGTTGGAGTTCTTAATTCATTTAGACACTCTCATTCTAAGTCTTCTGACAAAAGAAAAAAAATAAAACTAGTCTAGAAAACTTTCCCTCAAAATTAACGTTTCGTTATTGTTTGATAAAAGTTACATATTTGTCCAAAGTCCAGAGGAATTTTTTTTAAGGCAAGTTCACATCTTTCCTAAATAAACCATGTGGATTACTGCCAATCTACTATCTAATAAATGTAGAAACGTAGCCTATATTTGGCCTCGATTTTTCAAAAATTCATTTTTAGTTACACATTCTCACGTAAAATTATTTTACACATAAATCTAAAATTTTTCTTTATTTTTAACCACGCATTCTCCATCAAAACACTATTATAAAATACATTTTAGCCAAAAAAAATAGGGCTCAAACAAGGGAATAATCAATTAAATAGCTGAATCAACATATTTAACAGAGATTGTAGCCTTGTACATATAAATCTCGGTCTGGATTATCTATTTTCTTGAAGAAGGTTTTTTTTTTAAGAAGTCTATTTTTGCTTATGCGGCAATTTTTTAAAAACAATCACGACTGTATTGGAGACCCTCTTAGTTTCTCGTGCCATTTTCATATCTAACATTTTTTTTTTTCTATAAGGATATATTTTGCCAATTTTTGTTGTTATAATAATTTTTTTGCTAAATTAGTATTCATTTTCATCAAAGTAAAATATCATCATAAAATCATTTCATGTATATAAGATTAGCTCCAAGTGCATATTTGGCAGTTTCGACGAGATTGACTAGCAACAGACCAAGTATTTTATTATTTTTGTTTTTTCAATAATAATACTGAATACAATTAAATCATTTTACTGAATATGCAAGGATAATGTGGATATCGGTGTTATGTAACAGGCTGTTGCCCGATTCATCCATGGCTCATTGCATAATTCGAGCCTGACAATATCAAATATGATGGGGCCTGTGGAACCAATGGCTTTAGCAAATCGACCAATTAAAGGATTGTACTTTGCTGTGGCTGGGGCACCTCAGGTACTCTATTTTACCATTTCAAGAGCTTCTTATACTTCAGTTAGCTTATAAATTTACACTTTAAAATTAACTTTCGAAAATATACTTTTGGCCTTGCCAACTCCAACGTAGATTAACTGCCAAGTTGTTGAAGTATGCCCTCACATGTCTTTCCATTGTTGTATGAATCTTACAATGTAATTTGATTAAAAACTCGACCCATGTTATTTTCATAATCAGTAAATCTAAGAATTTCCAACTAAATAGTATTAATATTCTCTCTTAAAAATTTCTACATTTCAATTCATTTATTTATCTCTTGATTGTTGCCTCTTTAACATGTTGTGCATCCTGAACTATGCAGAGCCTTTCAGTAACAATGGTGAGTTACGTGGGGAAGCTGAGAATTTCGATGGGAGTGGAGAAAGGTTTCATAGACCCTGATAAGTTCAAGTCTTGTATTGAAAATGCCTTCGAGGCCATTTCCAAAGCTGCACTGGAATCTCCCGCTGAAGCAAAATTATAGGAAACTTTACTCTTTAGCATTCCAAACGTGCATCTCAAATTTATTTTGTTATATTTTATATTTTATATGTTGGAGAGAATAAAAGAAGATGTGTAAACATGTTATTGAAATTTCATTTGTCCAATGTTTAATACTGTTTAATTCTGAATGCAATATAGTTGATTAATTGTTTATTTGTTTAATAATTAAGCTTTGACTTAATCATTTCTAAATAATATTGGATGTTAAGTTTATCTAAGATTAAAAGCAATAAAAGTTGGATATTATGTAATTCAAGGTACTGTGTAGTTTATTAACCTGATGAAGTGTGAGTTTATCATTTCAGATTACTAAGTAGATGTTATATTTACTTAGAATTTAAACCTATACATGGAAACAAAGCCAAATATATTGTTTAAGTCCGCTCATTTTCTTCCGGTAAAAATGACATTTAGCTTAGATCAGTTAACACATTTGTACATTAGAGAGATTGTAAGATTGCATGGTGTCCCTAAGAGACAAAATAAAGATAAAAAAACAAAAAACAAAATAAGTCCTACACGAATCAATCTTTTCTGGGGCGGTTCATTAGTAATTTGATCGTGTAAGATTGCATGGTGTCCCCAGGAGAGAAAAAAAGAAAAAACTTCCTTTTATAATGTGACACGAGGAAATATGCCAACAATTTACAATGATGCAATTACTAATAAACCGCCCAGAAAAGTAATATAATGAATTAGAAGGTGCTTCTATGTATTTAGAATCTATCAGCATGATTTTAGTTAGTAAAAGATAATGTTATCAAGCTTGTGTAATTATTATGTATCAAAACCATTTATCGAGAATTACCTATGGTTGTTACAAGAATTCAGTTCTTATCATTCCGTTAATTTTGTTGGAAAATACTTGTTGTACATCATTATTTACATAATCTTTTACAGATTGATGAAGTGTTAAAAAAAAGTGGGGAATTTTTTCTTTTATTTGGTTGATGATCAAATTTTGATCCAATCAAATCTCGTCACATCACCTAGTTGGTAAATAAATTTATAAATTATGATGTACATGTAACACGATCGAAATTTGATATACCATTGGAATGTCATGGAGAGAAATAAACTGGTGTGCTTTGTTGAAATTAGTTGACTATGGATGAGCAATGTTTATACGTTGGAAAAATGAACATCAGCATATAAATAGCATTACTCCAAAGCTTTATATTTTATATTATTATATTTTTTGTAATTGGTTTCTTTTAGTTTTTATTAGTCATAAGACAAAATTGTCTTTTTAACAAAAACCTAAAGTTTTTAATTGTTAAATGGATGATTTCCATTTCTGTGTACCCAAGTGCTACATATATGAAAGATTGGGGTCCCCTGTTATTTTTTTAATCTAAAAATCACACTTATCCGTGTCACAAATGTGGATATTTGTGAGTATTTTCATGTTTAGATACTTAATTGAGTATGTTTATTGATTATTTTAACTTAGTATATTATCCTTTTTCAAAGAAATGATTGAACAACTCGTCAATCCAAAATTGATTGATATTTTTGTCTCTAAAATCGCAAGATGAGTTATATTTAAGTAATTGTTTAAAATATTTTCGTATTGTTATTTGATTGTAATATAAATATTTTGAATACTTCATTTTATTTGTTGTTTTATTGTTAATTTTAAGTTAACAAATTTAGTTCCGTAAACTCTTATAAATGAAAAAATAAAAAAAAAATTGCTTGCTCGTTACGATTTAGAAGTCCAAATTTTGAAATTTGCCTCAGGTCTCGTGAAATACAAGCATGACTTGAACTTATTTGGATTAATGAAACATTTCTCCACCGAAGTGACAATTCTCGTCTGTTCAGCAGACCATGGTTACTTGAAGACTATATAATACAGCATGCACGACATGTTATGAAGAACCAATCAATTCAATGCAAACATATAAAGTTGCTGCATTGAAAGTGATAAAAGTAAAAAAATAAAAATAAAAACTCTATCAAGCATGTCTTATTCGAGAATCAGAATATCTATATTTGAGAGCTGAAACAGAAGCTAATTTTACAATTATAAGCTAAAAATACAGAAAAACTCTTTGATTGGGATATTAGGTATAGGCACTTCTTCCACAGGCCCCATCTCATTTGATATTATCAGGCTTGAATTATTTATTATGCCGTGGATGTATCGGGTTGTTGCCTGTTGCATCAAACCCAAATTATTTAGGACATAAATTTTTTTTGAATAAGTTTCAACAAGGGGTTATAACATGGTTGAGTGCAAAGTATTCTATGTTAGTTTGAAACCGAAGCTGCTACATATTTAATGTTCACGTTGTACACAATTAGACTACACAATTCAGCAAAGTTAAAAAGCTCCAAGAAATATATAATAGATCCTTGGACCACATCTCCAACACTAATATGAATTGCATTTAAACAGTTACTACGTAAGTTAAAATAGACAATGTCTACAAAAGTTACTCTCCAATACAACGTGTCTATGTCTAGCTGATGTGGTAAGAAAAAGTAAATATTATGAAGATGATCGTCTAGATGTGCATAGAATGAGTCACCATATTTCAAATTTTCTCCTTTTATGCTTTCTCGTTTCTTATTTTATCTCTCTTGTTTATTATTTTAAATTTGTCCCATTAAATATACATTAGAGTTGAAATTTGAATTATATATGTACTCATTGAAGATGAAAGTTGAATTATAGATGAACTAATTAAATATACAATAGACATTAATGTCCCCTAGATCGAAAGCCTTTCTTTTTGATGTCACCTAAGTTGCTATTGATGAAATGTATTGGAGATGATTTATCATGTTGGTTGTGGCTTCTTATTTCCTTAGGAAACAAGAGTTTTGGCCACTCAATCAATCTCTTTCAGATCCTAGTCAGTAGGTGCATGTTTGGTATATAGTATAAAACAAGACTATACAATTAAAAAAAAGAAGCAAAAATCTTGTTTATAAATTATAATATTGTACTATCCCATGTCATTTCATCCAAAAGGTTTGTCATTAGCAACTAATACCACCGTCGAATCCCCATGATAAAATAAGATATTATGACTACAGAAATTTTGAAAAATATTATGTTAAATTATGTTCGTCACTTTTCAGTTTTACGAAAAAAAATTCAAGTTGTAATTCTCGTGTTACAGTTCAAAGTATATTATTTTATGAGGCAACAAAAAAACATCTTAATTAAATGAAGGGTGGTTGGTTCATTAAAATAGGGAGAGAGAGACAAATACTCGGGAACTACACTATCATGTCGCGCATGCCTATGTTCACATTATTGACAGCCGTCTTTCATTATTGATTTCTTGCATAGTTTAGAATAGAACAATGTATTTTATTGTTACAGAGAACACAATGAGAAGTAGGAAATACTAATCGCTAAAAGGAGAATAGATTTGTAAATCGAGATACACAGTATACTTAAAGCATATTCGTTCTCTAGTGTAAGTGCTTGAGATTTCATTGATGCTTGTCCCCCCAAGATACAATTGAGAAACAAATAAAATCTAAGTGCAAACAAAGAAAAATGCAATTTCGCGTGTAGATTAAAGGAAAAACCAAATGTATAAATAAGCTCTAATGGAAAATTAACAAACTGGGAGTTATAGGTGTTACAACCATTAAGACCACTATTGATCAGGATGTTAAATCTCTCTGTTAACACATACATAAATCGTCTCTGGAGTTAGAGAATTTGGAAGGTTATTTGTAGAAAAATATATGAAAAGTAAAGGCAAAACGTGGACCCTTCTAAATGATCAATTTTCGTTAGTTGAATCCGATATTCATGTATGCAGGGTAATCATATATAAACTAATCTTTGCCTCCAATCATTTTCATATGTGAACAAACTTTAACTGTTTTCTCCCCAACATATAAATTCTTTCCAATTTGTACACTTTGAACTCCAATATCTCAATCATTGGAACATCACTTTTAATAAGTAAACATATAATTTCGATATTCCCACGGAGGAGAACACAAATCTACCAAAACAAAGGAACAAATCTCACTCAAAATTATGTCAAAACAACCCATACACACATTTTTACAACAGTTGAAATCCACCAACAATGGCATGGACAGCTTCTTGCTCAATGAGCTGAATATCGATGTTGTATTTCACACTTTACATCCTTGAGAGAATCTCTAATGGAGTTGTGTATTGCACTAAAAAAAGTCACATGACTGCAAAATGATTAGATGACTTTTCCAAATTCGAAAACTATAGAATAAATTCCTTTGTTATTTCAATCGAGGACATGGAATGAGTGGATAAAACCGACATTCATTTCTCATCAAACAAATACTAAAAAAGATTCATAAGATACAACCTTAAACTATTTAGTAAAATAACCCAAATATTAATATCCGACCAAATTTTATATGACTTTAAACAAAGCATAAATTAATGAACTTTAGAACTAGAATAAAGTTTGAGCATCACTCTAGTGCAGCTTTGGAAATTGCCTCAAAGGCATATTCAATGCATGACTTGAACTTATTCGGATCAATGAAACCTTTCTCCACTGACATGACAATTCTCAGCTTTTCCATATAACTCACCATTGTTACTTGAAGACTCTGCATAATTCAGCCACAACATGTTATGAACAACCAATCATTTCAATGTAGACATATAAAGTGCAGCATTGTAATTGAAAAAAAAACTATCAAGCATGTCTCAAAGAGACTATAATCAATTAATCTCATTCGAGAATCGGGATGTCTATATTTGAAAGCTTAAACAGGAGCTAACAATTACCTGCGGTACTCCAACCACCGTAAAGTACAATCCTTTTATTGGGATATTAGCTAAAGCCAATTGTTCCACAGGCCCCATCATATTGGATATTGCCAGGCTTGAATTATTTAATGTGCTGTAGATGTATCGGGACGTTGCCTGTTGCATCAAACCCGAATTATTTAGGACAGATAATTTTTTTGAAAGATTTTCAGCAGGGAGTTATAACATGCATGGTTGAGTGTAAAATATATTAGTTTTTGGTTTATTGCTATGATGTCTCAAATTAATTATTGCCACATCACTTCTTCTGAATAAGCATTGCACATAAATAGCATTATTCTAATGAAAATTGT
>CADEPD010037782.1:0-12912 GCA_902829195.1 Fraxinus dipetala | reverse complement strand
CAGAACAATACAGAAGAAGAGAAAAGGTAGAATGCATTTTGCCTATATTTGTATGAGATGTCAACTGTAAAAGGCAGTTATTGAATCATATGTGAAATTACCGTATATGAGAATAGTCAGAAATGCTGCACCTTTTTTCATCTTTTTCCTAAAGTTTCTCTACTTTCCCAGGTTGGGACGATGCTAAGAAACTAGTGAAGACCCTTCATGACAGCAGCTTGAACTTCAAATATTCCACACTTGAAAAAGCAACTGATTATTTTAATGAAGCCAACAAGCTTGGGCAAGGTGGATTTGCCACAGTGTATAAGGTCGGTTTTTCAATTAAAACACCATTAAAGCCTGGGCGGGATTGCCACAGTGCAAGGTCGTTAGTCTGCAGACACTTATAATCTACACAATTACAGGAAATCAAACCCACTATTATAGAGTGATGTCTAAGCTAAATTTTCTTGTCGATGCAGGGAGTTTTGCAAGATGGAAGAGAGATTGCTGTCAAGAGGCTTTTCTTTCACAACAAACAAAGAGCAGCAAATTTCTACAATGAAGTCAACATTATTAGTACCATCGAGCACAAAAATCTGGTCAGGTTGTTGGGATGCAGTTGCTCTGGACCTGAAAGTCTTCTTGTATATGAATTTTTACCAAACAAGAGTCTTGATTGCTTTATATTTGGTAGGTAGTACATTTCAAATTCTAGTTAACCATGACTAGAATTTCTACAATGATTAGCGTTACTTTTTCTATCTGTGTTAGGTAGTGAGAAAATTGACACGCTGTTGTTATTTTTAATTTGACAGATTCAAGGAAAGGTAAAGAACTAAACTGGGAGAAGAGATATGAGATAATTATAGGGACTGCAGAAGGGTTGGTTTTCCTCCATGAAAACACGAAAACCAAAATCGTTCACAGAGACATCAAAGCGAGTAATATCCTCTTAGACTCTAGATTCCGTGCTCAAATTGCCGATTTTGGGTTGGCTAGGTCTTTTCAAGATGATAAAAGTCATATTAGCACCGTCATTGCAGGAACATTGTGAGTTTTTGTCATTTTATCCATACTCCAGTGACCAAAATTGAAAGCTTAGCAAGTCTATGATTAATGATTTCAAAATAAAAGCTGATATAGAATCTTCTTGGAAAATTGATATAATAATTGATCTTGAATTTACAAATATGCAGAGGATATATGGCTCCGGAGTATGTAGCCCATGGCCAATTAACGGAGAAAGCAGATGTGTATGGCTTTGGTGTACTTCTGCTTGAAATTGTCACTGGCAGGCAGAATAACAGGAGCAAAGCATTAGAGTACTCAGACAGCTTGTTAAGTATTGTATGTTCTGAAATCTTTTTCTTCATCTTATGTACTACTTAGCTCACCACCTCTATTGGATTCAGCTTCCTATCGAAAGCCATATTAGCCTCAAGTATCAGCTTCCTCTAAAAGCTGATCAAGCATTATATGTGTCCTTGTAGGCGTAGTATTTTTCAACGATGTCTCTAATTGATGCACAAGATGCTGAAAATCGTTAACGATTAGGGGTGTCATCCCTGGGTAGTATCTAATATTGTTGTAGTGACTTGTCTTTGGGTTTCAACTTCCAGAAACTCCTTATAGCAAAACCATAACTGCATCTTTTACCCTTCCAAGTGTTCTGAACACGTTTGAACTGCTGCAGAACAGATCTGCCCATTTCTTATCGTGTTGTCTGTTATCTAGGAATCACTTTCATCAATATTTTTACATCTTACTATAAATTTTCAATTTACCTCAGCTGACACACTATTTTGGATGAAAACAGGCATGGAAGCATTTTCAGCAAGGAGCAGTAGACGAACTGTTCGATCCAAACTTAATGCTGCATAACTATCATAATGTCGATGTTAAAAAGGAGATTCTAAGGGTTGTTCATGTTGGACTTCTTTGCTCCCAAGAGCTCCCGTCCCTACGACCATCCATGTCTAAAGCACTACAGATGCTGGTGAAGAAAGAAGAGCACCTTCCTGCACCAACTAATCCCCCTTACGTATCTCTGACCCAGGAACTCAATGACACATGTGAAGACCAATATTTACCACTCGATTACAGCGATCGTGCATCAATCTCTACCGTTACCCATAGTACTTTCTATCCCAGATGAATCAACATCAATATTATTCCAAGCAAATGTAGACTACTGAAAAGTTTTGAGTAGTAAGCCTACTATCCGTGTAAATACTAAATACTAGCGATTCTGTTACTACTATCTGAAAGTAACAATTTTTCTTTTTATAATTAAAGTTAGTCTGCAACTGCTATATATTCAACTCACAGATTGCTAAACTACTGTAGGTGATCAACCTTATTCAAGGTTATATACGGGGGTGCATAGTATCAAAATACTAATTCAAATGCATTCATCATGGCTTAACTGTAAATTCCATTTAAAATGTTCATTTAAAGTCAAAATTGAACTTCTCAAAATTGCTTTAAGAAATTGTAGGTAAGGAAAATTATAACTAACGTGACATATAATTGTCCAGTCCCTGAAATTTCGAGTGGGAACCCTAGGAATCCTGGTTAAGCTCTGAATCAGGAATTTAGTGATCAACTCTTCTATTGAGATTCAACTAGCTATGTCTATTTGTTGTGTTAATTATGCACATAATCTCTGATACCAATTATTGAGAATTCAAAGATCACGTATCGCTCGATACCACTTGATATGAATCAACCACTAGATTGAGATGTTGAAGTTATATGACACAATAATGAAGTATTTGATCACAAGCAAAAGAATCAAAGAAGACAAGAAAATATGACAGAGGAATTAGGAGATTTTATTATACCACAAATAATGAAGATAGAAAAATATTACAATAATCCTAAAACCTAGCAACCACTTTTCTCACACTATAAAATTGTATAGAAGAGTCTAATATTTATAGACAACTATGTAGGGCGACGTTCAAACCTTAATAGATGAGTTGTAGTTGAAGTAGAATATCAAAAACAAGTTCATTGCTCGAGCACCAAGCGGGCGACAGGCGAGGGACCAAGTCTCGGGAGAAAATCTACAGGCGTTGCTCGAGCGGCCAGCTAGCGGTAGGCTAGCGAAAATGTGGTGACTTTTCTTCTTGGTCCATAATTTCCACTTTTTCAAATTCAATACAAATTCCAACTCCCAATAGAGCTTTCAAATAGAATTTTAACTTAAATAAGACTTCAATATCATTCCAAACTGAATTTCTCTTGACGTGCACTTCAATTAGAATTCTTCAATTACTTCAACAAGGAATTCAGGTCAAACCCAAATTCTAACGCTATCATAAAGGAAACAAATAAATCGACTCCTATAATATATTAGACACATCCTTTAATGCTGGGAGCACTTGAGTCCCCAACATACCAAAAGAAGTGTTTTCAATTTTGTTGCACCATCAGTCCCTTATTCCATTTTCCGTCAAAGATTCCACATTATTTATTGAAAGAAAATTCATCTTAGACTATTAGGAAACGAAAGACAAGAAAATCGATTCACAGCATTTTTTACTTAAACATGAAACATGTTATGTCTCCACAGACCAGATGACTAAGTCGAGCAAATAGAACATTAACTTCCCTTGTTAAGGTTTGATTTCTCGACTTTTCTGATTCACTTACAAATCACATCATGTTTGGATTTCCTTTTAGCATTCTGTCACTGTCTTGATTTATGTCAAGACTAATTCATCTGTTATCATTATGATTCTGGTTAATCTGCTACTATCAGATGCATTATTGGAGACAGTTGAGTTAATGTGTGGGAAACAAACTCTGGGCAACCCCACCATTCCTATCACAAATTCCGTTCCCAATAGAGAAGACATAAGTGTGCAAGTGCGAATTTCGGCCATTGGCATAGCAGCAACTGGCTCAAGACCTGATGCTAGATTTGGATTATCACAGTGTGGCATAGCAAATTTCCAACTGACTTCTTCAGGGACAACAACAGTTATTATAGTGGCCGCTGTTTGTTCCATAGGTGGTTTGGTTATTAGAGCATTTATTGGAGTTTACATCTGGAAGCACCATAGCATATAGAAGAAGTGAAAAGGTAGAATGCATTTTGCCTATATAAGCATGACATGACAACTGTAACAGGCAGAAATCAAATTTCAAGCATAAGCATCGAGAAATTACTCTATAGTTTATTTGAGAATTCTCCGTAACTGTGCCACAATATCTTACATTTGCATCATGTTTGCAGCTTTCCGTACTAAAAGATTTACTAATACTCTTAAATTACATCGAGCATTAAATAGAAAGTAGGTTCTCAATGTCGTGATAATTACTACAAGTTGTATTTGGTACAACTGATTAATTTGAGATGCTACTATGTTGAATTTAACAGAAACAAGCAAAGGATAAGCACTAGATTGGGAGAAGAGATATGAGATAATTATAGGGATAGCACAAGGATTGGTATAGCTCCACGAAAACCAGAATCATTCAATGAGACACTGAAGCAAGTAATGTCCTCATGGACTCCAGACTCCATGCTTAAATTGCCGAATTTACAAATATGCAGAGGATATATGCCTCAGAAGACTTAGCCCATGGCCAGTTAAAGAAAAGGAATATGTGCATAGCTTTGGTGTGCTTCTGCTTGAAATTGTCACAGTTAGACAGAACACTAGGAGCAAAGCCTACGAGTACTAGGACAGCTTAGTAGCTATTGTAAGTTCTAAAGTCTATGTTGTCCTATGCAATTCTATTACCTATGCACATAACCTTTTCATATTGTCTTAACAATTGCATCATTTCGTACAGAACAGGCAGATAAGCATTTCCAACAAAGAACAGTAGGCGAGCTGTTTGATCCAAACTTAATGCTGCATACTGTTAAGAATGAGACTCTAAGGGTTGTTCATGTCAGACTCCTAGGCACTCAAAGAGATCCCGTCCTACAACCATCCATGTCCAAAACACTACAGATGCTGTTAAGAAAAGGGAGTTGTTGAAATTTTGTGGGAACTTTTAATAATATACTTTTGTGTTAATACAAGCTGATAATGTCCTAACATGTTAAGTTCGGGCATGACGGCCCGAGCATTAATTGCACACTTTTATCAGAGCACGATATTGTCTCCTCTGACATAATTCCTCGTGATAGCCTTTCTTCGGCCTTCGAGGAATGGTACTAAAACGCCACTCCAAGCAATCCCCAAACTTTTCGGTCTCTACCTCGCATCGAAGTGTGTCCTACCCTGGGTACGACGCCCCGCCGGCAATATGTTACCTCCCTCGGAAAGGATTCTACCACCAGAATCCCGCCCCTACCCAGACACGTGCACAACACAAAACCTATTCAGTTACGACTTCCAACTGTAATAGAATTCCTAAGGATCACAACGTCACAGTCCTAGTAGGAGTCCACCACCTACCTCTATAAATACATCATTATCATTCATTATCAAAGTAAGTTTTTAAAACACAATACACAACACATATATTTTCTCAAATTCTCTCTCTGACTTAAGCATCGGAGGGGCGACGAGGACACACCTCGATGCCTTTGTTTCAGGTACCGAAAGGTCTCGTTCGTGCTCATTCTCAGTCGTCGGGCTCGGAAATCAACAGGTACGATTTTTGGTAGCATCACAAGCCATTATCTTTTTCGGCATTTTCTTCCAGCACTAGTCTCTGAGTAGCAATAATTCAATTTTACATTGTTCCCACTTGTAGCACAGTTGACATTTATCTACGACCACAACAATAAACTAAGCCTTGTTCCTAATAAATTCGGATGTGCAATAATAATACTTTTCCAGGAATCGACCCCGATCTCTTGAGTTAACGTCAATATGTAAAAGAAGAATACAAAACTCTAGCAACTAGCAATGCATGATTCGTATGACAAAAATGCCAAGATACATACTTCAAATACAATTTATTATTAACTTGTACAGTTGTAGCAGTTCTATTATATTCAGTATCTTCAGCAAAGCCTTGCATCCTGCAAAACTTTAGGCACTTAGTTCTGAGGTCGGTATAATTAAAAGGTCACATATAAAGTTAAACTAAATTTTCTTGAAATTTGCATAGGCAAACTGCAGATTTCATGTGAATATTGTGTGTTATGTGACATCCATTAGATTATTTTGAAAAAAATGATGTTTTAAATAGTATTTTTTTTGGGAAAATGTGGGGTGAAAAAGTATGGAAAAGTTTTGGAATTACGTGCAAAATATTTTATTGTGTAAATGTGTGGTTGAAAATAAGTATGAAATTTAAAGAGCTTTATTTTATTTTTTTACTTTTAGCCAGAGTATCAGTCATTTTTTTGTAGTTTTTCAGATGTTTACTTTTTATTAGCATAATGGCCACTGCTCACATTCACGTGGAGAGACTAATAAACATTGAGAAGAGGACCCCAGGGAAATTTAAAACAAAAATTGCAGTAAGCTCCTTCTAATCTTTGTCATATTCCAAACAAAATGTATTCAACATCACCACCTTGAATTTCGTACGGGATAATTGTAATTTATCATTGAATCATCTGAAGAAATTACATTATGAATCCAAGACTATATAAAAGAGATACTTCTAGTTACCTTTTGAAATTGCACAAAGCCAAGGTATGAAAATCAACGTGCCTTAAGGGAAGCAGATTGGAGAAGCAACTGCCTTAGCGCGTGGCTACTAAATTTCCCATGATTCCTCCACCGGCCTCAAAATGTTTGGCAGAAGAAAAGCCGACTTCTAAAGCAAGCTTCTCCAACTCGTCTCCTGCATTAAAACATGTTATAAGAACGTGATAGTATAATTTTCTTTTTTAAGAACAAGATAGTATATTTCTCTTTTTGTAATTACTATTACATATGCAGTTATTTATAAGAAAATATAATGCAGATATCATCCAAATGAAGGTTATCCCCTCGAAGGTAGATTATGCCTTTTCCTAAAACTTCTTTTCATTTCTATAACCGGTTGATGCAAGAAAAATATTATAAAAATCCAAAATTATGTTCGACTTATTTCCATTAAGATTCGGATGTATAGATCTAAAGAAAAGAGAACAAACCTGTCAGTTATTCCTTGATCGAGTTCTTCAAGTATCCATACTCACTTCCCAGGCTATAACCACTAGCAACAGGAACTATTACATAATCAACCATCAAGTCCTGGAAAACACGAGTTGAATGATACATCACAGAAATTTTGTATCAGTCAATAAAAATCAAACTGCGAGTTCAAGTTAAGAGTTAAATATGCGTGCACTCATGGAGTACATATAGCGGCATGAACTGGAAAGTCCAACGAGGGAATTACTTATGACGAACAATACCTGAATTAAAATGATTAACGGATGAGTGCATTTGTTAAAGTTAAGAACAGATATTTTTTGAACCTTTCTTTAGAACTCGGCACATCTCCTCCATTGCTTTACACCTATCTACCACATTTGTTAACCCATAGCCAATTGTGATAGCGTCAAAATAGGAGTCAAAGAACGGTAATTCAACTGCATTTTCCTTCAAATGGTACATGCTGACTGCCTAATGGGATATTTTTTCAATGGAAATTCAGTCACGTACTCGTGCATGAAGCATGTTAGCCAGTTACGAAATAAACTGACAACTCAAAAATAGCAACTCGCTTAATATTCGTGCAGCAGAGCTTTGATCGCCTTCGCTGGCGATATGCAGCAATCTGTAATAGCTCCTTCGAGAAATCAAGAGCTGTCACCCGTGGAAATGTCACCGTAAGGACCAAAAAAAAAAAAACTAGAAACCTGGCCGTTGGGTCCAACTTTCTCAGACAAGAGAAAAGCCAAATACCCACTTCAACAACATGAATACAACACACTATCTCCTTCTTTTGCCCTGTTAACAAAACTAAAGAGTCAAATCTTTTTTCTTAAATCCAGCCGATCTCTTATACTAACTCAACATAAAATTCAATCTTAATCGACAAAAGAAATTAAAGAGTCAAATCTTTTTTCATAATTCCAGCCGATCTCTTATAAGAACTCAACATAAAATTCAATCTCAATCGACAAAAGAGATGAATATGATATGTGTGGTACATCGTACAGGAGTAGGACGGGATTCGTTGATTGGATAACTCCTGAAGCTACTAACGAAAAAAAATTAAAAAAAATCAGTTTATTGAAGTCAATGACTGCTAGGATTATGATCATTTTATCATGCTGTTTTGATAATCTCAATCTATAGCAGATTTTTTTCATTATGTTGTATAAATAGATGTCTTCTTGATCAATAAAGATTTAGTGTTCTACAGTCTCATTATATATGAGCTCTTCTTATCTTTGCACTTCTCTTTTTAATAACCAACAGATTGGTATCAGAGCTGATATCTTTAGGGACCTGTGAGATTGAGTGAGTCCAATCACAATTCCTAAACACTTATCACCTATATTTGCACAAACACAAAAACCTACAACCTATTCAGAATGAATTCAAAAGCTTCATTCACTGCAATTACACCTCCAATGTTTGATGGATTAAATTATCAAGTATGGGCTGTTAGAATGGAAGCCTATCTTGATGCTAATGATCTATGGGAAGCTGTTGAACAAGTATATGAAGTTCCACCCTTGCCAGACAATCCATCCATTGTACAAATCAAAAATCAAAAGGAGAAGAAGCAAAGAAAATCAAAGCAAGAGCAACCTTGTTTGCAGCAGTCTCATCCACCATTTTTACCAGAATAATGACACTGAAAACAACCAAGGAAATTTGGGATTTTTTTGAAGCAAGAATATGAAGAAAATGAAAGGGTCAAAGGAATGCAAGTGCTGAATTTGATCCGAGAATTCGAGATGCAAAAAATGAAAGAATCAGAGACAGTCAAGGAATATTCTGACAGACTTCTTGGTATTGTCAATAAAGTAAGACTCCTTGGTACTGAGTTTTCTGATTCTACAATAATTCAAAAGATTCTAATCACAATTCCTGAAAAGTTTTAGGCCACAATTTCATCTTTGGAAAACTCAAAAGAACTGTCAAGCATCACCTTGGTAGAATTGTTGAACACTTTGCAGGCACAGGAACAAAGGAGGCTTATGAGGCAAGAAGGATTTGTGAATGGCGCTTTTCAAGCCAAATCATAGAACATTGCTCGCAAAAACAAGAGAAATAAGCAGAATAACAAGCAACCTAGAAGTTCTGGAAATAACAAAAATAATGAAAGTAACAATACTCAAGTCTTTCTACCTTGCCCTTATTGCAAAAAAACCAATCATCCACAGAAAAAGTATTGGTGGAGGCCAGATGCAGGATGTCAGAAGTGTGGTCAGTTAGGGCACATGGAAAGGATATGAAAGACTCAAGTGCAACAAGAGGAAGTCAAGGCTGCTGAGGATCAACCTCAAGAAGAGCATTTGTTTGTGGTATCATGCTTTGCCACTAGCAGCTCCACAGAAAGCTGGCTTATAGATAGTGGTTGTACAAACCACATGACTTATGATCGAGAGCTCTTCAAAGAGCTTGATAAAACCTCTATTTCTAAAGTCAAAATTGGAAATGGAGCACACATTGCAGTAAAAGGCAAAGGAACAGTGGCAATTGAAGGCCACACAGGTTTGAAATTAATTCATGATGTTTTATATGTTCCTGAAATTAATCAAAACATTTTGAGTGTGGAAAAAGGCTATAAGGTGCTATTTGAAGTTAAGAACTGTGTGATTAAAGATACAAAAGGCACTGAGGTGTTCAAATGAAAGGCAAAAGCTTTGCCTTGGATTTGATGAAAGAGGAGCAGGCTGTAGTACACAAAGAAGATAGAAATACAGTGCTTTAGCACAAGAGATTGGGCATTTCCATCATGCTGCTTTACTATTCATGAAGAAAAACAATCTGGTGAAAGGCCTACCTCAATTAGAGGAGGAGCTTCTTACATGTGTTGCATGTCACTATGGGAAGCAGATAAGACTTCATTTTCAACAAAACAAAGCTTAGAGAGCTATACAGAAGCTACAATTATCACACACAGATGTAGGAGGGCCTATAAAAACACCATCACTGAATGGCAGTAAGTATTATATTGCTTTCATTGATGATCACACAAGAATGTGCTGGATTTATTTTATGAAGCTTAAATCTAAGGTTGCTGACATCTTCGGGAAGTTTAAAGCTTGGGTTGAAACTCAAAGTGGGTGTAAAATGCAGGTGATCAGGTCTGATAATGGATCTGAATATACTTCTGAAAAATTTAACAAGTTTTGTGAAGATGCAAGCATTGAACACCAGTTGACTGCACCTTACACTCCTCAACAGAATGGCATTGTTGAGAAGAAAAATAGGACAATTAGAGAGATGAGTAGGTGCTTGCTTCATGACAAAGGGCTGCCAAAGAAATTTTGGGCTGAGGCTGCGAACACGTCAGTTTTTTTGTTCAACAGATTGCCAACAAAAGCTTTGCAGAAAATGACTCCGTTTGAAGCATGGTATGGTTACAAACCAGAATTACTTAATCTGAAGACATTTGGTTGCCTATATTTCTCTTATATTCCTCAGGTTAAGAGAGACAAATTGGACAAGAAATCAGAACTCGGGATTTTTGTAGTCTATAGCTCAGTTTCAAAGGCCTACATGATCTACTTACCACAAAGCAACAAAGTAATTGTCAGGATGGATGTCCACTCCTTGAGTTAGATAGCTGGAGTTGGGAAAATGACAAGAAGCTTGAGTTTCAGATGAAGAATGATGAAGTTGATGAAGAACCTGTTGGAGAAACCAGATCACCCTCTGACATTTATCAAAGGTGTAACGTTGCTGTAATGGAGCCTGTAGGATATGAAGAAGCTGCAACTGATCAGAAGTGGATAGGTGCAATGGAGGAGGAGCTCAAGATGATTAAAAAGAACCAAACATGGGAGTTGGTGGACAGACCTAAACATAAGAAAGCTATAGGAGTTTAGTGGGTTTAAAGAACCAAGCTCAACACTGATGGTTCTGTAAACAAGTACAAGGCAAGACTTGTTGTCAAATGATATGCACAAATGTTTAGGGTAGATTTCTCTGAAACGTTTGCCCCAGTGGCTAGGTTGGATACCATAAGGATGTTGTTGGCTCTTGCTGCACAAAAAGGCTGGGTTATACACCAAATGGATGTCAAATCAGCATTTTTGAATGGATACTTGGAGGAAGAAATTTTCGTGGAGCAAACTAAAGGATTTTTTGTTCAAGGACAAGAGGAGAAAATATATCAACTGAAAAAGGCCCTTTATGGTTTAAAACAGACACCAAGGTCCTGGTACAGCAGAATTGATGCACACTTGATGAACTTAGGCTTTGAAAAGAGTTTAAGTGAATTTACTTTATATATCAAGATGGTTGATGATGAAATACTTGTGGTGTCCTTGTATGTTGATGATCTACTTGTCACAGGAAGCAATGAGGAGCTCATTGACAGGTTTAAAGAAGGAATGAAAGAAGCTTTTGAAATGACTGATCTTGGAAGAATTACATTCTTCCTTGGTATGCAGGTGCAGCAAAATCAAAGTGAAATCTTTGTAAGTCAGCAAAAAATGCAAATGAGATTCTTAGAAAATTCAAAATGTAGGAATGCAAGTCAACAACAACTCTAATGAATCAAAATAGAATTTTGGCAAAGAAGATGGAGTTGAAAGAGTTGATGAAGGGTTATACAGAAGCTTAATAGGCTGCCTAATGTACTTAACTGGTACTAGGCTAGACATTATGCAAGAAGTAAGTCTGCTGTCAAGATACATGCATTGTGCAAGTGAAATTCACTTTCAGGCAGCAAAAAGAATCCTCAGATATGACAAGGGCACAATTGACTATGGAATAAGATTCCAACAGTTAAAAATTTAGGTCTTTATGGCTTTTCTAACAGTGATTGGGCCGGATGTGCTGTTGATATGAAAGCACTTCGGGAAACTATTTTAGCTTTGGTTCTGGAATTATTTCATGGTGTTCATAGAAACAAGAAGTCATAGCACAATCTACAGTAGAAGCAGAATATATAGCAGTTGCACAGCTACATCAGCTGTGAATCAGGCTCTATGAATCAGAAAACTCATGACTGATTTACATATGGAGCAAAAGAAGTGTACATAAATTTTTGTAGATAATCAAGCTGTAATTTCAATTGCTAACAATCCAGTGTTTCATGGCAAAACAAAACACTTCAAGATAAAGTTTTATTTTCTAAGAGAAGTACAAAAGCGGGGAGAGGTGCAGCTAATTCATTGCAAGACAAAGAATCAAAATGCTGATGTTCTAACAAAAGCACTTCCTAAAGCAAGATTTGAATTTCTCAAACAAAGACTTGATGCATGCAGCTTCGGAGTCAAGGAGAAGTGTTGATTGGATAACTCCTGAAGCTGCTAACAAAAAAAAAATCAGTTTATTTGTTGCTATTCTTTAGGCAATAAAAAAGTCAATGACTGTTAGGACTATGATAATTTTATCATACTATTTTGATATGCTCAATCTGTAGCAGATTTTTCTGCATTTCAGTTTTCATTATGCTGTATAAATAGATGTCTTCTTGATCAATAAAGATATAGTTTTCTGCAGGCTCATTATATCTGAGCTCTTCTTATCTTTGCACTTTTCTTTTTAATAACCAACAGGATTAAGGTATATTATGCAGTGTTTTATATATTGCTTATGGTGTTAAACCTTAAGAAATAATAATAAAAAACAGTTTTTGCTAATCTTTAAAAGAAATAAAGTTACTTAACTTTGGGTCTATGAGTATGTTTGTGGAAAATAAGTAACTTTTTGTTATTTTCAATTTTGAGTATTAAAAAAATGTTATTAAAATACTTATTTATTTAACTCTTTTAAAAGTAAACTCTTACACCATTGTCAAAATAAATAACTTATTTTTCAACTTTGATTAATAAAAAGTCTGTCCATATTAAAATTACTTATTTACTTATAAGTAAATTCACTT
>CADEPD010037746.1:0-18731 GCA_902829195.1 Fraxinus dipetala | reverse complement strand
GGTGAAAGGTGGTCTTTTGTTATCTCTGACTGATTTTCTAATACAACTTTGACTTGATTTAACTGATTCTGGGGTTTAGGAGGGAATAAGATTGGAACTGAGGGACTATTTGACAAAGTTCTTTAGGAGGAGGTTGGGTGGAAATTGAGATTTTGTGGGGAGGGGTTTGTTTATTCTAGGTTTGTTAAAGATCGGACTTAGTGGTGATATCTTGAAGGCGGAATCTTGGGATGTTGTGAAATCAAAGGGGAGGAAGAAGAAATATGGTGATTCTGTGGGGCAGACAGGGTGTTGGATTAAGTTGGGCCGTTGGGGTATATTGGCAGTTATATGTGTTCAAGATGTAATGTTGATACCTCTATTAGTTGCATGAGTGACGTCAGTGATCTTTTACTCATTATCCAAATGTCGAATTCCAAGTTACCATTCATCTTTTATTATTGCTTTCATTCTTCATTCATTGGTTAGTTTGATTTGACATCAATTTTTGTTTGCTTTTTCTTTTTTTCCGGAGTTGTATGTTATAGCCAGAATTGCAAGTTGGGATATTGATTCAGTTTGATCCCTTATGTTATTGTGAATCTTGTGGTTGTTTGGATATCCAATTTCTTAGGTTAGTCTGGTGACAACATTTTAGCACATTAAGATTGTTGCAACAAAAATTAACAGTGAAGTAGTGAGCTTATAGCTAGAGAGCCATATGGTTAATATGCTGATTAGTGTTTCTGCCTGTTCCTCGAATTGTAACCGTGACAAATTAACCGTTTTAAAATGAGGTGTATGGTTGAAGATGCAATGATTAAAAATTAATGCTTGTATGTGGAAACATTTTTAGCATGTCGCTTTTATCATGCCGTGCAAAATGAGCTTACTTTTGGTGCTAACAAATTTGGGTCCAATAGCTAATGCTACTTGGTGTGATTAATTCCGATTTAGGGATTTATGATTTATCTAATGGTTGCTGTGAATTTGTGATTGGAAAAGTTTAATGCATTGGAGATTGTATTAGTCAAAGTGCCAGAAGTCCATTGTGCCTCCTCTTAAGAAGCAAGTCCTCGAGGGTTCCAGGAGCTCTAAAGAAGTATCCCCGCGTGCAGTCGACACTCATTCCAAGCAACCCTCATCACATGCTTCTACCGTTGGAGCTTCAGGATCTTCATCTATAGAATCTGTGCCTCTCTCTTCTCCGGTTTCAGTTAGGGATTCTAGAAAAAGGAAAGCCCCAAGTGGGTCTGTGCCTATTCCTAATCAGAAAGGTTCCTATTCGTCTCGGGGTCCTGTCCCATGCTGAAGTCTTTATTCCTTCCTCGTTGCAAAGGTGCATTAGATGCGGGGGTTTGGTCAGCATTTCCTCCATTTGTCTCCCGAATAACAAAGGCTGTTTATGCCTATTTTAATCCATCTTGGGAGAAGCTAGCAGAGGAACTTACCCCTAATGAGAGGGGAAAAATGATTGACGCCCACCTTCAGCAAGCTGCAGTCTTATCTCAAAATCAACAGTCTGACTATAAAGCTTGCACCTCGATGGTGGCTAGCTTGGGAAAAAAAGGTTAACTCCGTAGTGAAGAGGTGCGATGCTCTTCAGAGAAATATAGAGGAAGTTGACGGAAAGAGGAACAATTATAAATAGATGATTAAAGGTGCCAAAGCTTTTGCGAAGAAGGAGGCTTCCTTGGTAGCTGATGCCAGGAAGATCTCCATATATCTAAATTTGGTGAAGAAAGCTTCATGTCTTAAGGAGGAGTTCGAAATGACTAAGTTTGAGCACGAAGCTACCCCTATGAAACTTGATAGTACAAGGAATGAGATAGCTGCGCTTCGCGATAAATTGAAAAATGCTGAGACGAAAGTAGTCGTTGTGAAGTCTAGCCTTTCTGGAGCAACTGCCTGCAAAGCGGAGTTAGTTGAGGATGCTATGCAGGATGGGGAGAAATAAACTACTTGATATTATCGGAAGCTTTCATCCCAAGTGGAATATGGATTTTTTGGAAGCTCATGAAGATGATGTCGAAGACATTCTTTCTTTTCAGGTTCGTCCCTTGGCCTTTTGCAACTTCGGATACTCCATCCATTTCCGCTAATCTTTCTTACTCTGATTCTCCAGCTATCCCCCAAGTGGAAATGTGGTTATTAATTAGCCTCTTGACACTTCAATTCCTGCTTCTTCAAAAGCGAGGGTACTCTCTGAGAGCAAAGCTCAAGTTAACCAGGATGATCCATTTTCTGAGAATCGCTAGTCCTTGGTCAATTAAGATAGCTTATTTTTGTCTCATTATGATAATGTAGCTTCTTTCATTGTTTATAAAAAACTACTCTTTCTTGACAATTTTATTGATAAAATACTATTGTTTTATATTGTATGAATTTGTTCATTTGGCACTCTTTGTGCTCGCATTATTTCTCATTTGTTATTTTAGGCATGCTCCATGTAGATGCATTTATAACGAGTTTGTATCAATATCGGAATCTATCGTTCTTGTACTAATTTCGTATTTCGATAACGCCAGTTCTCAAATGAAGCTTTTATTAGATTATCGTAAAGACAATGAGTGTAGATTACTTTTCATTTCCTTGCCATGGGTTTTTTGTACATACGTACTTTACGCGCTATTACAATTGTGTCATGACATTTAAAGATAAATGGACGTGGCCTCCCTCATTTTTAATGATAATTTCCTCTGGGTAGAAATCGGTGCATGTATTTCCTTGACAGAATAGACCTCGTCTTTAGTTGAGATTCCTTTGGCCGGGTAGATCTCGCCTTTAATTGGAATTCTTTTAGCTGAGTTAAACTCGCCTTTGCTCATCTGGGGCAGAATAGTCATTTCCTAGCGGGACTGGCCTCACCTTTTATTATCAATCCTCTTTTCTACAACCTTCTTAGGTGTAGTATTTTTTCGTTTACTTTCACTGCTCATGCTTCCCTTAATACTTGCTAAGTTCTCTTTACCGGCGGGTAGATTTTTCACCCCTCCCTTTATAGCATCGAACCCTTGTTTTTCTAAGTAAGGATTTTCAAGCATATATTTCACTCTCATTTTCCATCTATATTACCAGGATGATTTGTTCCATGGGAACCAAATTCCTTATTCTGGTGACATCTTTCACGATGTTCCAACATAAATGTCCTGGGGCTTTGCCCTTGCATCGGACAAAAACAATTTCAGATGGAAAATTAGTGGAGTTTATTTTCGAAAGATGGCTAAGGCCATTGTTTGTTCTTTCGGCTTGCATCACGTTGAGAGACATTTGGTTTCCTACATAATTACCAAATATATAATTGAAAGAGTTGCAGTGTTCGGGATTACCTTAGATCCATAAATCTTTAAGGGTGCACTCCCTCGATACTTGAGAGTGTGCATCATACACATTTTTCATACCTTCTCCCGTATAAACGGTTTTGATTATGATATTAATCTCTCTTCGTGAAGGTTGGGAGTTTGCGCATTGACCAACGTGTGAGATGATCCTATGTGCCTTATCGGATGTGTAGGCATTTGGTCTTGCTGGTGCAATAGCCATATTTCTCTGCTTGTTCCGCATTTTGGTCATTTTTAGCACTTAGTGGCATTCATCCGTATCATGACTGTTGGTGTAATGGATTTTGCACAATTTTGCTCTCTGTTTCTTGGGACACAGATAGGCTTCGCCATTATCTTGCAAGTAGAGTGCGGCAAATGCGTGCATCATGTCTTTGGACTCCTTTGAGCTGTGACATTGTGATCTAGACAATCCAGACGTGAACGTCGTTGCATCTCCTCAGCAGGATTTTGTTCCATCGCTTTCCGACCTTTCGTCATCCTTCGATTCTCCAAAATGTCCTCTACTTGGATCTTGTTAAATATAAGATCTATTAGTTGAGGAAAGGAGAATGGATACCTTTTGCGAGCCTATATCTAGAAGGAGGTGTTTGGCAGTAGGCCATCCCACAGAGCATATCTGGCTTCCTCGTCTGGCGTAATCTCATTAATAAAAATTTCAGCTTTAAATCCTGTAGCTGGTTGTATTATTTCGAGACTTGCTTATTGATGAGGAAGCTAGTCATTGGTTACATCTGTTGGGAGCTAATACATCACGTTCTCCTTTTCACATTTCTCCGTGGTGGATTGGCCTCCTGCTTTTTGTGCAAGTGGATGTTATAGAAACTATTATAGATTTTCCATCCTTTGATTCTTCCTCTAGTTATACCTCAAGTTGTGAGAGTTTTCCTTGTTCACCAGTCTGTTTGTTGAGGATCTGCTATTTTGTGGTTTTTACCACTTTCCTGCAGGAGCAACACGGCAAGCCTGTGATGTCTTCACTCCGTTATTGCCTTTGGCGAAAAACCTAGCATCAGACGTTGGTTTTCTCCGATTTTCCTTTCGTTGCCAGCTCATCTTCGGATTCACATACTTTGTGTGTAGATACACATTTTTCGCTACTAACGCCTTTAGTGTTTTTGTCATTTCATGAGTTGCCTCCGTAGTAGGCACTCCCTTCCTCTGACGATGGCATCAAACAAGGAAATATCGGCTTGAGATCTTGCTGGCATTTTTTCTCGCTTCCTCTTTGGAGTAATGTCACTTTTGACTGAATCATTGTTGGATTCTTCAGTCCCGACTTTTAACATTTCGACTCCATCCGGATATGCTTCTACTACATTCATCTTTCCAAATCCTTAAGGTTTCTCAATTTCGGTAGAGGGATTTGTGGTTTCCTTTGTTCTGAAAGTTTCCTATAGATGGCACTAATTTGTTGATGATAAAAATCAGATCAACAAATTCTACTCACTTAGCTATAACTTTCACTTTCTAAACTCACTAATTTGGTTGCTTGAACAGGAGCAAAAAGTAAAATAGCTATTTGAGAGGGAGATATTTGAATTGCATACATTCTTCTTCAAATGAGGGGGTATTTATAGATTTCTTTCCAAACTCTGGGATAGTTTGGTCATCTTAGAGGAACGACAGTTGGCGACTTCTTGTTGGCTTCGTGATAACTGATTCCATTACACATATCCTATTTTATGAGCATATTGACAGTTTGTGGCCAGCCTGGACGAAAAGAGGGCTCGCATCTTATTAAGTGAACCCTTCATGCTTTCTTTCCCTTTGCATATGGTTACATACTTCGCAGGGAGTGCGATAGGGTTCGCAGAACAGATTTTTGGAGTTTAACGGTAACCTTCGCTACTAAAGCATTGTTGGTTTTGAAATTGAATGATACAGAGCCTTCTGTCAAAAACATTCTATGACCGTTTGCTGACTTATAACTTGTAAAACCTGACATGATGATCGGCTTGCCTCAGGAGATGTAATTGGCTGGAACTAGCCTAGCTATCTTTACTAAGTGATTAAGACGAGTGAAATAACAGATAACTTGAATATACATTGGTAGCTTGCTAATGTCCTGGCATCTTTTGTCCTTATGTTTAGTGAAATTGGATTTTCTTCATGCACCAATCATATATTTATAATTGTGCAGTAGAAATTGCTTTTAGTGATTATCGAACTTACAAAAATTCATTCCTGAATCCTGACAGTAATTATTCATTTTATGATTATTTCATTCTTGATACTTCAGGTTATCTCCATTGAACCAGTGGACACATTTTCATCTTTAAAGGTTTACATTACAAGTGCTACAAGTAAGTTCATTTGCTCGTCACATGTTTGTCATGGGCTGTTATAGGCTTTATTGCAACTTCTTTCATTTTCAGTAAGTTGCCAAAAGTGCTAATAATTGGATGATAAACTTTCAAATGATCTATATTGGGAATCTGATGATCTATAAATCAATCCTGTTAATTCTTTATAAATATCCCGCGTTGACCTGCTTCCAATCAATTATATGGCTTACGGGGATAGGCCGTTTGCATTGTTAATGCTACTTCTGTTTGATGCAATATAGATTTGCAAGTTCTAGTTATTTATTTATTTTTATTTTTTTGCCAAGTTATCTGTTGATAGTAAGAGGTAGAAGGAATAAAGTGCAAAAACATTAAGATTCCTGTGACATTTTCCCTGACTAGTGCAAGATATTGGGACGCACTTTTTAGGTGTCTCAAGTTATATTGATGTTTACTTAGCACAGTTCCTACTAATGGTAGTCAATCTTTTTGTCTTATTGTTGTGAGTTGCAGTCCCGCTCATTTTATGTAAATAACCTGAATCTCAAAATGTCAGACGGGAACTTGAAAAGATATATCACAGAGCACGTGAAGGAAGGAGGAGGGTTTATCCACTTTGCCAAGGCCCCCTGGCACTGCCAGGGGTAGCACGGTCCGAGGGAGGAATACTAAGTGTCAGGGTAGGTCTTTCGTGATTCTGCCAAGTTGTACCACTACCGGTTTAGTACATTCTATTATTGCATTTATTGCTGTTGTCATCAGTGCTCTATCTTCTATGCTGTTTTATTCTTACTGAGGTAAAGAAGCATCTCAAAAATGGAAAGAACATTTCAAAGGGTTTTGGTTTCATAGAGTTCGAATCTGTTGACACAGCAGTGAAAGTTTGCAGGGATCTGCAGGTAATATTCTGAACTGCTGCTAATTTTGGTGTATATCAATTGCATTTGATGAGATTCTTCATGTGTGTTTCTCACCTTCCTTCTCACCCTAGAGAACTAATTTGCACGGGCATGCCATCATATTGCAACTTTGTCGTGCTAAAAAGGATGAACATCAACATAAAAAAGTTGACAGCAACAGGAGCTCAACGAAATTGATCACAAGGAATGTAGCTTTTGAAGCAACGGAAAATGATCTTAGAGAAATGTTTAGCCCATTTGGCCAAGTATAGTCTCTCATTTTTTGCTGTGATAAAATGATTCTGGTTTTCCTTTATTTTTTCGTTGCAGTAAAATATGATGTGTAGATAATTCTCATTTTATGCTGTGATGAAATGATTCTGTTTTTCCTTTATTTTTTCGTTGCAATAAATATGATGCTTCGATAATTCTCAACTTTTGACTGAGGACTACTATGTTTTGTTGATTTAACTATTATTTGATGAACTTCTCCTCCTCAATTGCCTTCTAACTTGTACTTCAATAAATCTTTTTGCTACTGGAAGCGATAATAAAAGTGGGAATGCTGGAGGAAGGAAATAGCAAATGCTGCTATTACTTTGCCGTCATGCCTAATTATGTTACCTTCTTTTAGAGCTCAAACTGAACTTCATGTACTGTTCATTTCAACCATGTTTGCTTTTGTCTGCATGATTGAGATAAAAAAGTAACCTGATCATAAATTTCTGTACCTTCTTTTAATTTTGGTATAATTTGGTGTTTCTTCTATTGAAAAGGTTTAAGTTTGACTGCCCGCGGACGTCAGGCTTGAAACTGTGTTGTAACTTATTTCAGCTCGACATCGACCTCCAATTTCTGTCCCATTTCTCATTTGTATTTGTAGCGTTTTCGGCATACTTAAATTGCAAGTAGTAGATCGTGTGTATCACTCCTTCCCTTCATTCTTACCTCTTAATTTCCCCACAAATGCTAGGGTTTTTTTAAAATCCAAAATTTGGCTGCAACAAGCAATTTTCAACAATTCATACTCGGAAAAGATCTGACACTCATTCTGTTTTCTACTTTCATCAAGATGTGATCAAGTGGAACGTTCAAACGAGGGGGTGGGTGGGGGCTCATTGGCAGTGTCAAATTTCTTAGGCATGTAATTTCAGAATCTCAGAATCCCCTTCAAGATCTCTCAAACGCCCATTTGTATGGTCGTCGTCTGGTAAGTTGGCCTAGTAACCTAGGCATATTTTGGTGTATGCTCTAGTGCAACTCTTAACTGCCTGATTGCTTTTCAGGTTCTTGAGAGTGCCGAAGAAGGTAAGAGCTTAAAGGAATTGCAGGCTCAAACTACTGCCCGGTTCACTGACTCCACGAAGTTACTGAAAAAGAGGAAGAAAGTGACAGTGTCGGTAGGACGAAGGAAATGTTAAATTTGAACGAATTGCTGATTAGTATTTCAACTTATTCTGTAGAATGCAAACTGACGTTCAGTTTCAGCACGTAGAGATATTATTACGGTCTACTTCAATTTGGTTCAAAATATTAACTTTATTAAAGATCTCAATACGAACATAGACGCAAAAATTGGAATGAAAATCACAACAATCCCGATTCCTGCCTGCTTTAATGATGTCAATGGCGTCTACGTGAAGACTTGCCAAGTATAAATTGTCTTAGTTATGGTTATGGTCAGGCCTACCTTGAGATTTGAGAATATTATGTCAAACTATGTTTGCTAAAAGAAATTTAACTTGTAAAAAATTTCCAAATATTATTAACCCTTAGGTTCTCATTATTTTCAAAAAAATACTCCATCAGTCCCAATTATATAGGCTGAGTTTCCTTTTTCTTTTGTCCCAAATATATAGACATGTTTCCTAATGTAGAATATTTTGTTGTGTTCATATACCAATATACCTTTATTAAATTTTTCCCACTTAATATGCCAACTTCTTAAAATCATCTAAATACATACATTTCTCACTTCTTGAAAATATGGAACAACTCTCATTTCTCCTTCTTCAAATTCTTTATTAGTTCCAACAATAATTTAGTTTCACATACTGAAAATCAAATAGGGGTAAATTAGGAAGAACTTGGTAAAAATTAATTTTCCAATACAATAAATAAGCTTTCTTAATCCGTGTGAAAAACGAAACAAGTCTATATAATTGGGACAGGGAGAGTATATATTTTTCTCTCTTATTTTCAATCACACTTTTCAATAAAATAATATTACACGCAAATGCAAAACTTTTCTTTATTTTTTAACCACAATTTCTCCATCAAATCACTATTCCAAAATGTATTTTAGCAAAATAATGAGACTCAAACAAGCTCTTTAATCAGTAATGTCTCTGCCGTACTGATATTGTAATGGCTCTTGCGGGACACTATACATTCGCTTAATAATTTCGACTTCTAGATGGAAATGAAGCTCGAGTGATCCAAGGGTAATATCCAAGACATTCTCAGTGGACATTGATGCAGATGAGTCTTCCTGGTAGATCTCTATATTCTACTTAAAACACGAGTCTTGCTCTTACTTACAAGAGGTTAGTTTGAAAGGTAACGCTGCAATGTGGAAAGTACGACCTTGTCCATGAATTTTACAGGAAAATGAAAAGTGAGGAAGCTGTGAAAGCCCTAACATACACAAGTATTACAATTTTCATCCCAGTGCAGCTAAAAATTGTTATGGATCAGATGAATGTGTAATTTAAAAAAAAAAAAAAAAATGAAATTTGACTAGCTATTTAACAAACAAAAACTTTACCAAACAAACACATTTAAACTGTCTCATTGCATCAAGTACCCAAAATAAAGATGCAAAAATCATCAAGGAAAAGTGTACAACTAAATTTAAATCTAGCAAATGGCAACAGTAAAGTCTCCAATCGTCCAAAGTTTTTATTTTCAACAGTAACAAGTGCATAGATAATATTATATAATATAAATAGTTTTCAGTAGTCAAAGGTTTATTCTTCATAATGAATAAGATAACATAATAGTCTTCACTTAACCATAGGGTTTATTCTTCATAACTGCTAGTAAAATTGCGCATAAAGAAGGCTCGCAACACGCCTAAGTCGCTAACCCGATCTGGATAATCATTTGGTACCAAGGCCAAGGAGTTGCATATGGGACAAGAGTTCTTACGCTGCAGCCACACGTTTATGCAATTGGCATGAAACTCATGAGCGCAGTAGCATAGACTAGCAATCTCAACTTCGTTCTCATAGTTCTCCTGTTGTATCAAATCATTAAATAGATCCTACAAGGTAGAGTGTTCAATTATTAACATCGAAATATGTTCAATATCAATAAAATAGATTTGTGCAGAAGAATCAATGAGTTAAGTGATCATTACTGCATCACTTAAGTTATTACAGTCCCAATCAGGGTGAGACTTCATAATTTTCCCCTCGAGGCGTATCATCTTGGATGCCATTCTTTTTGCTTCCATGAATCTTTCAAGGCCCTGAGGAACCAAATAATCAAATCTTATTAGTTTATAAGAATATAACAGAATCCAAATTAAATTACAAAGACAAATCAACATGAATAATATTTCGTACACAAGGCAAAATAAAATTACCTCTTTTCCGGCTCTCAAGTAGTCGTCAATTGATGTTTCCATAAGAGATTCAAGTTCTTCGACTGTTTGATCATAGTGCCGTTCAAGAATGAATTCTCCTGCAGAAACAAGACGGTTTCTCATCTTGTGTCCATGTTCCTTGAAATTCTATGATTAAACATTGTGTGATGTGAGGTGGAATCAAAACCATATCAGGCAAGTTGAAAAGAGAAAAGCGAGATAATATCTATTGATCTTTTTCCAAAATGAAAAAGAAGTGAAAAAATAAAAACCAAGGCACATATAAGTAAAAAAGAAATGATACCCAAATGGGAGGCGACAAGTTCTCTCTTCCTGCACAAGAAAGAGACTGTCAGGACTAAACCCACTAAACCAAATAAACAAAACGTTGGACATCACAAAATCAGCACATAAAAACAGAAAAGATGTCATAACAGCTATTCTACAACGACTGGACGTTGCAGAAGTTTGCCTATGCACGCATCACTCTATAATTAGAGTCTCCCACCTCAAAGTAATCTAAAAGTTCACAATGACTACCAATAAAGTTCCCTGATGCATCACTAATTATAATTAGCATCTGAACATACCGGCATAATAAACCAGCGAAATTGCTTGAGCATTTTAGAATGAGCAATGTTATTTATCATTGGAAAGATGGAACATCGGTGATGTAGCAACTTAGGTGGAATAATGTAATAAAACGGTTCAATTTTCATGAGACCAAGTCACCAATGTTCGGTCATTATAATGATAAATAGCATAAGAATGCCAGCGGGGAATAAAATAATATACTGCAAAAATGGATTATTGCATACAAGCTTACAACATTAGGATATCCCTAATCCTGTGCCAATTTAAGCATGTTAAATTGACCCATTCTCTTAAACAAAGAAACAAATGCAAAAAAATACCAAACTTTACGGTGCCAGCAAAGTTTGAACCTTATCATAAATCAGTTCTAACCACCCTTACGGACTTCAAGTCCATATTATCTATGTTTTCATGAAGACAGGTAACGTCTACGCCTAAATATTTATAAAAATGAAAAAATTGGAAGAATTGTTGGCAGATATTAAATTCAGCAGAAGATACAGTAGTAAAGGATTAAAGAGAAAGGATTATTAGAGCGTTGGAAGATGAAAAGAATTACTAACGTTGCATTGTCGTGACGGCTCGGGCGTTTCCACCAACTGGTCGGTTGGGGCTGGTGTTGATGGAATTAGGGAGAGGGAGGTGGAGTTTGAGCCCTTAATTGGTAGAGTTTTAGGGAAAGGAGGAGAGAGGCAGAGTTCGAGCCTGGTGTTGGTAAGTAAAGGGTCGAAGCAGCGGAAGCAGGAAGGGGGTGCAATGAGCGAGAAAAGTTTGAGCATCCTAAGAATGTTAAAGGGGTCGATCGAGTCATTCAATTTGTTCATAGTTGGGATAGACTTGATTCATTGTGTGTATCTTCTTGCTCACAAATGAAGCGAGTCAATTTATTTAAAAAAAAAAATTTCACTCGGCTCGGCTCGACTCGACTCGACTCGCCTCGCCTCATCTCATCAACTCGCTCCTTGATGGGGGTGAGTTGTTCACGAAAATATATTTCGAATTAAAACAACCGCAAGTGTACGATTCGTTAACAAGTAATAAAGTGGATTTTGAGTTCGAATGTCGTTTCACATATATTGATTTAGTTCAATTTTTATTATCCTGATCTTAATCGAAACGAGAATAATATGATGTGCTTATGACTAAGTTATATCTAAATTAACGTACTTATGCAATTATGGGTGAATTAACTAAATTAAATGCAAATTATGTTAAACGCAAGTTAATGTGTTTTAATGAATGACAAACATGCTAGGATCTCAAATTCTCATGTAATAATCAGTTTTAACCCTAGTCTTACAAGTTTATAACATGATTGAATTTGACGAATCAATGTTCTTGACCCCAAAAAACGTACCATGATGTGGCCAATAGATCTCAAGGTCTCTCACGTCCACGTAAGCTGAATTCCTGCACACTTGGACAAACCGTTCGTCACACGTGGCCTTCTCCGGAGGGGAGGGAGTTGGCCACTCGCACTCCGACGGTCAAGTCAGTCGGAGAAATAGTTTAGAGTGTGGGAGAGCTTTGAACATGAGTCTCCAATAAATAAAAAGGGAGTCAGCTTGGGAGTGAATAATTAAAATGTGCGTAGCAAGAATATAACTTTGAGAGTATAAACTTGCATTACCTTCGAATGGCACTGAGTGTGAGCTTTTATACTTGGGCGAAATGAATGGAGTCCATTGGATGATAGTGCACGTGGCCTTATCCGAATGACTTCCATTTCTTGTCATATTCATCAATCAATCACCGCCTTAAATACTATCACCATTTTTGTGTCCATATAGCATAGCCTGTACTTTAGACTTGACCAAATGGATGGTGGCGACGGCAGTGGCAGTGAATTGTCTTGTTAACTTATGTCGCATAGGATCCATTCGAGATCTTGCCACTGCTTCGTCCTAGGCTGGCTCTGTCAATAAGGTCTGCCTGTAAAGGGGTCTGTCCAGGTATTTTATATGGGAGAGGCAGATTGCTCACACCGGGATTAGTTCGCCTGTATGCATCTGGGTTGCCCTATTCCAGCGTATAAGGCATGGGCCCCGAACTGTTTCCCACTTAGGCTAATTGGGCCCTCTCATAGATACTAGTTTTTCATGGCGTAACAACACTCCCTGAAGTCCATGTATGATTATTCATATAATGCATGGACTTTCGAGTTGGGAAAAAATTTGGATGGTATTGAGCCTTTTTGTTAGCTAAGGCCTACGAGAAGGCTGAATGATGTGAGGCGAGGCCTTTGGAACATATGTTGAGCCTCATTGGTAGTGGAAGCCTGTGATAAGGCTGAATGATGCGATGCGAGGTGAGGCCTTTGGAGCATATGTCGAGCCTCCTTAGTAGCTGAAACCTGTGATAAGGCTGAATGATGCGAGGTGAAGCCCTTGGAACATATGTCGAGCCTTCTTAGTAGTTGAAGCATGTGATATGGCTGAATGATGCAAGGTGAGGCCCTTGGAACATATGTCGAGCCTCCTTAGTAGCTGAAGCATGTGATAAGGCTGAATGATGCGAGGCGAGGCCCTTGGACATATGTCGAGCCTCCTTAGTAGCTGAAGCATATGATAAAGCTGAATGATGCGAGGTGATGCCCTTAGGGTATATGTCAAGCCTCTTTAGTAGCTGAAGTCTCCCAGATGGTGTGTTCTAATGATTTGAAAGGCACATTGATTCCTAATAAAAAATAGCTGGGTGGTGTGGTAATTTTCAAGGCTTGAGCTACGTGCGCATTTAATGCGCAATGATGATGATGTTTCACATCGACGAGGCTCATGCGAATTTATGGTGCGTGTTCAGCACGATTTCATCTTGGCCCTTTATTTGAATTTTTAGCAAGCGTCTTTTGATTTTAACATGATAGATGGGACTACAGTTGGATGGCCCAGATTAACGTGGAGGGAATTCCAATGGTGGGGGTTCGGTCATTGCGCATAAATAAAAAGCTAAAAACCTACTTTTTCCTCTTTTCTTCACCTTGCAAAAATTACAAACCTTGAGTACTGAAAATACTCCCACTTTCCTTAGAGTTTTCCAGCTGTCTCCGGTGAACAACTCCATTATTTTTCATTTCAAAGGATCCCAGATCTTGTGTAAGTATCCCACATTTTTGGGCTCTCCATTTTGTCCGTATAAGATGGCTTTTTCTTCAAGAAAGAATGTGTCCGAGGAGTCTTTCAAACTAGATATACCACTGATATGTTCCGAGGTAGGTGTATATCCCATAATCCCCACTGAAAGGATTATAGAGGCCATGAGGGGCCCTCGCAGTGCGTGGATGATGCCGAGGGCCCTATAGATTTTAGCATTAGATAGGGGGCTTCTTTGTGGCCAACCAACATAAAAGAAAGTAAGCTCGAGGTTTTTAGGGAGAGGTTTAGAATCTCAGATAATATTGAGATGGTGGTGCCGACCACTGAGGAGATAGCATGTTTCCTTAGGGAAGGGTACGTAGCAGTGAGTGAGGAAATTTTAGGTGGGAGGATGAATCTGCCTCTACATCTCTTTTTTAGGTATATCCTTAGGCAATATAACCTAGCCTCCACCCAACTAGTGCCAAATGTATGGAGCCAGTTAGTAGGGGCCTTCCTTCTTTGAAAGAAGGTCATTCTTGACGAGGATATGCCCTTACATGTTTTTCAAACCCTCTTTCAGCCTCGAGCCTCTAGTGTGGGAAGTGATTGTAAGGGGTGGTACTGTATGAACCGCTGAGGTCAGCACTCTCCTTTCTTTTGGGGGACCCCAACTCCATCAAGAATTGGAAATCGTCCTAGTTTTGGGTTAGGGGTCGCTAGTAGACAATGGAAGGAGATGTGGTCCCAGAGATCAACGTGTCGACCTAATACCACGAGTATAGTAAGTTGAGCCTTCATTTAGTGTGATTTTTCATGTGTGTTTGCTCCATCTTATTTCTTGTCTGACACAAGCTTTGTGCAACTGCAGTTAACCGATTTCGAGCTCGAGCCATTTGAGTAGGCCATTATCAAGGCAATATACGAGTTACCTTCAGAGAAGAGGTATTTCATGGACGTCATCGGCAAGCGAAACCCATTCATTGCACACCAACTGATAGCTACTAGTAAAACAAGATTTTTCGATCCTTTGCTCATCAGCTACTTTCTTTCACAGTTTCCTTAAATGTTTGTTTTGTTTGTAGGACAACACGACAAAAAAAAGTATGTGAAGCCCAACCTGTTCAAATTTGGGTCAGCTCAAATTTTTCAAAGCATGGAAGTAGGTACATGACCTTTTTCAGGTACGTTTCTATGCCCTTATCTTTGGCCGTAAAACTACCGTTGCCTTGGCTTACAACCAACTGGGAGTTGCTGCGGATTGCCAAGTTCTTGACCTGCATTTCTTTGGCCAATCTGAGGTCCACTAGAAGCACCTCGTACTCAGCTGCGTTGTTGGAGGTCTTAAAGCCAAACTTTACTACATAATTAAGCTTGTGACCCTATGGGCTCTTCAGCAATACACTAGCCCATGATCCCATTTTCTCGAAGGATCCATCAACAAATAATTTCCAGGTTGGGGGGGGGGGTCTGCTGGTTCCATTACTACATTGATATCTGTTGCATCAGTAAATTTTGCTAAGAAATTCGCCACTGCTTGCCCTATCATTGAGGCTTTTGGTTGATATGAAATGTCAAATTTGCTTAATTTTACGGCCCATTTCATCATCCTTTCTAACGAGTCTGGTTTTTGAAGCACCTGCTTGAGGAAGAGGCTCGTCAATACACGTACGCTATGGGCCAGAAAGTAGGGCATCAGCTTCCTAGAAGTGATCATAAGGGATAAAGCAAGCTTTTCCATGTTAGTATAACGCGATTCAGCTGGCAGGAAGGCCTTGCTTATGTAGTAGACTGGTAATTGAGTGCTACCTTCATCCCTTACCAGTACTGAGCTTACAGCCTCGATGCTTATGGCCAAAGTAGCAAAACTTCTCCCTCCTTCGATTTTGAGAGAAGATGGGCTTGGCCCAAGTGCTTTTTTAGCCTTTAGAAAGCCTCTTCACATTCTTTGTTCCACTGGAACCTCTTTCCTCATTTAAGATTTTAAAGAATGGGAGCCATCTATCTGTAGCTTTGGAGATGAAGCAGTTTAGTGGTACCAAGCGCCCTGTCAAAAATTGTACTTCCTTAAGCTTACTGGGGGATTTCATGTCTAGCAAGGCCTTAATTTTCTTAGGATTTGACTCGATGCCTCACTGGTTAACCATATAACCCAAGAACTTCCAAAACCGACACCGAAAGAATATTTCAATGGATTCAGCATCATCCGGTACTTCCTCAAGATCTTGAAGATAGCTTCCAAGCAACGTGATCTGCAGACCTGAAGCTCTTTACAAGCATGTCATCGACGTATACCTATATTGTTTTACCTATAAGGTCGGAAAACATCCTATTGATTAATCGTTGATAGGTTGCGCTAGCGTTTTTCAAGCCAAATTGCATGACTTTGTAGCAGTAGAGACCTCTATCAGTGACAAATGAGGTATTTTCCTCGTCTATTGGGTACATAGGGATTTGATTATATCCTGAGTTTGTATCCAAGAAACTTAGGACCTCGTGACCTACTGTAGAGTCGACCAATTGGACGATCCTTGGAAGTAGAAAGCTATCATTTAGACACGCTTGGTTGAGATTGGAGAAGTCTATGCAAACTCTTTATTTGCCATTGAATTTCTTTATCAAGACGGGGTTGGATATCCACTTTAGGTACACTGTTCCCCGATGAATACATTAGATATGAGTCTTTGCACATCCTCTTTTAGGACTACGTATCTCTTCGGGTTCAAAGCTCTCATTTTTTGACCATGAGGGGTAAACTTTGGGTCCATATTAAGTTGGTGGCAACTGACCTTGGGGTCAATACCCACCATGTCTTCGTGTCTCCATGCAAATATGTTGAGTATGAAGCCTTTAAGCGGTCCACATTAAGTTGGTGGTAGTTGACCTTGGGGTCAATACCCACCATGTCTTCGTGTCTCCATACAAATATATTCAAGTTGTTGAGTTTGAAGCCTTTAAGCCTGGTCTTTTCTTTTGACTTAAGCTCTTTCCCTATTTGCAACACTCTTGTAGGGTCATGTGAGTTCGTAGGAAAAGATTTAAGCTCCTCCACTGAGGTCGCCTGTGAGTTTGATTCAGTGACCTTGAGGTCTAAATCCACATCGACAACCACTTCTTTAGAGGCGTCTATCATGCTGCCGTCTTTCCCTTGTTTAGGGGCAGGACCTTCTTCAGGTACGTTAACCATTTCAACGTCCATCAGAACCATATTTATACTACGGGCTCGAATTTTCTTAAGGAGCTAAGGTAGCGTTCACTGGAGCCCATCTGATTCCCTCGTACCACATCAATTTCTTCTTTGGTGGGAAACTTCATGCATAGATGATGTATGGATGTAACGGCCTCAAGTTTTTTTAGGGCGGGTTTTGCCATCACATCGTGGTAAGCAGATCGGTGGTCTATAATGAAGAACTCCATGAAGTGACGGTCGTAAAAGAGGGCTCTCCCATTTTTACTACCAGTAAAGCCATATAAGTGGGCATCATGGGAGTGAGCTTGTGGTCCACCACCATTTTGTCAAAGGTGGTTCCAAATAGAATATTAACGGAGCTCCCATTGTCTACTAACATACGCTTCAGCCCACTCCTGGCTACATGGCTCGTACCACCAGTGCATCGCAGTGGGGATAATGAACTCCCATGGTGTATGCCGGAGAAAAAGTTATTGGTAGGGTGTTCTCGGATCTTTCACAGTGCTATTGATCAAGTAGCTTGTCATTGGGGGAGAAGATGGGGTCATTTGCTTCATTCGCATAATTCCTCTGAGTGTTTTTTGACTCTTTCCCTATGTGTGGACCACCTATGACGGTGTCAAACTCTCTAATGGAGACGTTATCAACATTAGCCGGGGGCTCTCACTTGGGCCTTGGCCCTCCTCTTACCCTGTTTCTTTCTTCAGCGAGTTCCTGTTGAGACGATTTGTTCCTACGGTGTCGCTTTGCCTCTTAGGTCTAGGTTCTCTCTCTCTCCCCTCGGCTGAGGTGTGTTCTTTTGCATCTGATGAGCGCTTGTTCTCTCAATGTGGGGCATGTTTGTTCTTCATGATACGGTAATGACAAGTAATTCTCAGTGATGTGGCTATTAGTACGATGGTAGGTGAAGTATTGCCTGCCTTGAGGCTCCTTGTTTCTCCATCTGCCTTTTCCACTGGGTTGATTTGGCTGTCTTTGAGCCTCAGGTCCAACCTCTTCATATGCCAAGAGGGTACTGCATTTACCATGGCCGTGGCCAATGCTTGGCTTGAGGTGGGAGCAATCGTGTGTCTCGCTTGGGTCTACTACTGGTCTACCAAATGGGATAGTCCCAGTGATGTTTTATTGCGGTGGTCAATTAGCTTCTCGTTAACAATTTCGCTTCTCATGATTTCTACTAAGGCATCATAAAAAGTGAGATTTTTGTTTCGCACGTCCCTCCAGAATATGGTATTCATGTTGAGGACTTCTCTTATAGCAGAAAGGGCCTCTTTGTCCATAACTTATTCGCAATAGGTCATCTCGTCAGTGAAGCGCCAGTGGTTTTTCAAGGTTTCACTTGCCTGTTGCCTCATGTCTTGCAGCCTTTGGATAGGGATTCCACCTTATTTGCTAGATGGATACTAGTTTAAAAAGGCATATTTAAGGTCCGCCCAACTTTTGATACTGCCTTGGGATACAACGGTACCTAATTTCTACAGCCCCAGTTAGTGTGAGATGAAAAGCTCTACATTTTAGCGCCAACGTGGCCCTACGTAGAGACATGTAGGTCTTGTAGTTATTGAGCTACTTTGCCGGATCACATTTTCCTTCGTATTTGGGTATTTTTTTAGGGATGGGGGCACAAAGTGATTTGAAATTGGGGTGCTTCTCAACTCTTGGGAGAAGTGCAAGCTTTCATCATCATCATCCAATTCAAATGATCTACTTGGACCATCAGAATCATTTTCTTCTACTTGGTAACGAGGAGGTTGTCACATTTCTGCTTGATTTCTCAAGT
>CADEPD010037745.1:0-10148 GCA_902829195.1 Fraxinus dipetala | reverse complement strand
ATTTAATACACTAATATTACCTCAAAATAACTTAGATGCACGGGCAAGAACTAGTAGAAGCTAAAAGCTGAAGTTAAAAGAGTTAATTTTGTTAAGAATTGCGAAAGAACATATCATCATAGCACACGTAGCACTTATTGCTAGTGCTATTAGCCTAATTTCTACCCTAAGTCCCAGTTTGACTTTGCTAAAAATCGTAGATTTTAATAAAAATTTATGAAATGTATTTTTGAAAAGTTCGATAAAAATTATGGATCCTACGAAATATATGGTTAAAATTAATTGTTAATTTTGACTTAAATTTTTATCAAAATTTTCAGCTAAATCAAACAAGGCTCATAGGAGATTCGAATTTTGAAGAACGCGATAGATATCCAAGAGGTAAGTGGACAGATACCCATCTAACAATTGGGTACAAAGACCCAGGTCATTACACCCTTTTTGTGAAGCTCTCGCCACCAGTTCCACCACATATCTCCGGGTAGCAGTAGCACCAATTTTCCATTATATATATATATATACATATATAAATAGTGGGAACGAGAGACTGGGTTGGGGGATAGAGGATTAGGTTTTACAGAAACACACATTCTTGTTTTCTCTCTCGACCAGAAATGGCCTTCCAATCACGAACTAGCCTAGATATCTCCACAAAAGAAGCGAACTTGAGAGAGGAATTGTAAGAACTTGGATTCTCCGGCCATAATTGCTTGTTTGTTTGGAACTACCAGTGTTTCCAGAACCAACAACCTCATAACGGGGAGATGGTATCTATTGACCCCAAAAATGTATCAATGATGTGGCCAACAGATATCAAGGCCTCTCAAGACCATGCAAGCTGAATTTCGGCACACATGGACAAATTGTTAGTCACACGTGACCTTCTCTGGATGGGATGGAGTTAGTCACAGGCACTTCGATGATCAAGTCAGCTAGAAGAATAATTAAGGGTGTGGGAAAGCTTTGAACATGAGCCTCCAATCGGTAAGAAAGGGGGTCGGTTTGGGAATGAACAACTAGAAAATGTATATAGCAAAAATAAAGCTTTAGGAGTCTAAAATTACATCATCCTTGAAAGGCACTAAGTGTGAGCCTTTATACTAGAGAAAGATAAACGAAGCCCGTCGGATGATAGGGCACATGGCCTCATCAGATCGATTGATCTTACTTGTCGCATACATCAATCAATCAAGGCATTAAACATTAGGACCACTTTCGTATCCATAAGTCCTAGCTTGGCAGTTTGGATTTGACCATATAGGTGTGTAGAGGCAGTAATGGTAGTGAATTATCTTGTCAATCATTCACCATAAGATCTGTTAAGGATCTCGCAACCGCCTCGTTAAGACCAGTTTCTACTTGGGGCTCTGCCTAAAATAGGGTCAGTCCAGTCTCGTCCTGTTGGGAGAAGGGGTCGCCTTTATATAATAGGGTCACCCGTACCGCTATGTAAGGTGTTCCCCTCAGATTGTCTACCACGTGGTTTGATCAGTGCCATGAGGCATTTAGTTCATCTTATGAGTAACAATAGTCCCCAAAGTCCACGTATGATTATTTATATAATGCATGGACTTTCTACTCTAAAGAAAAGAAAAAGGTTCTAGTAGTTGAAGCTTGCAACAAGGCTGAGGAATACGTGGTGAGGCTGCTGGCTGGAGCTTATTTGATGGTTGGAGCCTGCGATAAGGCCGAAAGATGCTAGGCGAGGTCCCTTAAGCATATGTCAAGCCTCTTTAGGGGCTGAAGCCCGTGATAAAGCTAAAAGATGAAAGATGCTGGGCAAGGCCCTCGAAGCATATGACGAGCCTCTTTAGGGGCTGAGGTTTGTGATAAGGCTAAAAGATGCTGGGGCGAGGCCCTCGAAGAATATGTCGAGCCTCTTTAGGGGTTGAGGCCTGCTATGTGGCGTGCTCTAATGATTTGAAGCGCACGCTGATTCCCAATAGAAATAGTTGGGTGGTGTGGTGATTTCCAATACTCGAGCTTCATGCACATTTAATGCGCAATGATGATGACATCTCACGTCTAGTAGGGCTTATGCGAATTCACGGTGCGTGTTCAGCACGATTTCATCCAGGCCCTTGATTTGAATTTTTAGCAAGCGCCCTTTGGTTTTAACGTGATAAATGGGACTACAGGTGGATGGCCCAGATTAAAGTGAAGAAAAATCCAATGCTGAGGGTTCGTTCATTTCGTATATATAAAAGACTGAAAACCTATTTTTCCCTTTTTTCTTCACTTTGCGAAAATCAAAACTTAAGTGTGTTAAAAGACCTTTGAAACTTTATTGAACCTTCTTCGTTCCTTGTCCGGTAAGTAGCTCCATTTGTCCTACTTTCCGGCATCTAAGGCCTATGTAAGTATCCAAACATCTTCAAATTTTCCAATCTATTCACATTAAAATGGCGTCCACTTCAAAGAAGTCGTCTGGAGAATCTTCCAAAGTAGACATGGCATTAATTTGTGCCGAGGCGAGTGTGGCTCTTATAATCCCTACTGAAAGGATTACGGAGACCATGGGGGCCTTATAGTGAATGGATGATGCCAGAGGGTCATATAGATTTTAGTGTAAGGTGGGGGGCTTCTTTGTGGCCTACAGTTATTAAGGAGGATGAGTTGGAGAAATTTAGGGAGAGGTTTATGATCCCCGACAATATAGAAATGTTTATGCCGACCCCTTATGAGAGAGCTTGTTTCCTTAGAGAAGTGGGCGTAGCAGTTAGCGAGGCCATCTTAGGCGGTGAGATGAAGCTACCCTTACACCCCTTCTTTAGGTTTATCCTTAGGCATTACAACTTAGCCCCTACTCAGCTAGTGCTAAATGCATGGAGCCAATTAGTAGGGGTCTTTTTTCTTGGGAAGGAGGTCACTCTTGGCGAGGATATGCCTCTACACATTTTTCAAACCCGGGCCTCTAGTGGGGAGAGTGACTGCAGGTAGTGGTACAGCATGAATCCCTAGGGCCCGCATTCCTCTTTTATCAGGGGATCCCAACCTCCATAAAGAATTGAAAGTCATCCTCGTTCGGGATTAGGGGTCGCTGGCAGACGATGGAGGGAGATGTGGTCCCAGAGATCACTGTGCCGATCCAATACCACGAGTATAATGAGTCAAGCCATTATTTAATGTAATGATAATTTGTTATGTTTATTCCCCTTTGTTTCATGTTAACGTCAGCTTTGTGCAGCTACAGTTAACCAATTTGAGCTCAAACCATCTAAGTGGGCCATCATCAAGGCAATATATGAGCTACCTTCAGAGAAGAGGTATTTTAAGAACTTTATTGGCATGCAAAACCTCTTCATTACACACCAACTGATGGCAACTAAAGATAAAACATGATGGTTTGCTCCTTTACTCGTCTTTTGCATTTTCCTACAGTTTTTTAAATGTTTCTTTTGTTTACAGGGTAACATGACATAAAGGAGTACGTGAAGCCGAGCCTGCTCCAGCTGAGGAGTTTAGGAGAAGTATAGAAGAAGAAATCCCTGAGTGTCGGCTCCTCTTCCTACAAGAACCAACAAGATGAGCTAGCTCGTCTCTAAAATATGAACCCTCCGTCCTTTCCAAAAAAGAAAGGGAAAAAAAAGGAAAACAAGGCTAACACTCCCCAGAAGAGGCCCTCTAAGCGAAAGTTGGTTTTATTAAGGAATACCGGGTCCAACCCTCCTCCCAAATGCCATACTACCATTTGGAGTCACTTCGACGACCTATTCTTGCCGAACTAATTTCCTCCATGAAGGTTGTGGAGGCAGAGAAGGTGATTGATGAGGGGGCCAGCTTGGTGAGAAAGAAGAAGTGGATGGAGGTAAAGAGTGTCCCCTCTGAAGAGAAGACCCAAAACTTCTTGGGTGGGAGGTAGGATGAAATAGCCCACACCATTATGGAGATGTTGCCTATCGAGGTCCAGGGGACTGCGAGGATTCAACATAAGTATTGGACTGATAAGTACTCCTCATATGCTGAGACCTGCGACACATTTGATATAGTGGAGGCAAGGCTCGCCCTACAGGTTCGTTCTCAGGGCTTCTTTCTAAACGTCCAAATGGAAGCAAGACGACTACAGGGCCTCAACAAAAAATATTTCCAAAGGGCCCAAGACGTTGAAGCTGCCCTGACTAAAGCCAAGGCTAAGGCATCTTCTGCTAATGAGGCCATTGAGGCCTCCAAGTTGAAGCAAGCTGAGGCAGAGTCGAAGGTGGACATGTTTTCCAAAGAAAACGAAGAATTGAGGAAGGAAATCCATCTTTGTAAAGATGAGATGAACGCTTTGACGAAGCAGAATTGAGGAAGGAAATCCATCTTCGTAAAGATGAGGTGAACGCTCTGACGAAGCGAGGGAAAACTCTGATAATCTTTAAAGGATTGCTTCGTCAGCTTTGGAAGTTGCTAATAAGGAGAAAGGAGAATTGAAGGCTCGTGTTAGCGAGCTGACTGTTGAGGCATCCCGTTTGGGAGAACAGTTGAAAGGGGCAGGAGAGGCAGCGGTGATCGAGTATGTCATCCACTTCCACGAGACAATTGAGTATGACGAGCTCGGCATAAATTGAAGGAGGGTCGCCCATAATGAAATCTTCGAAAGGTTAGCTGAGCTGTACCCTCAACTGAAGTTATCTTCGTTGAAAGACGAGTTTTTGGTGAATGAGCCTTCAACCCTAGCCAATGAAGGAGGGGATTCAGTGGAAGAAGTGAGCACCCTAGGGGAGCCTCAACAGGATGATGCCGTCCACTTAGATTACGTTCCTTTGTAGCAAGTTCAATTTTTGTAACCTTATCGCTTTAAATGAATTCAATTTTATTTTTAATTCGATCCCATTTTTGGGCTCGTCATAATTAAGTTAAACATTAACAACTTTATGGGCTTGCTATAATTAATCAGTCATTAATAGTTTTATGGGTTCGCCATGATTTATGGGCTCGCCATAATTGACTTCAAACATCAATAGTTTTATAGGCTCGCCATAATTAATCAATCATTAATAGTTTTATGGAGTCACCATAACAGACTTTAAACATCAATAGTTTTATGGGCTCGCCTTAATTAATCAATCGTTAATAGTTTTACGGGTTCTCCATGATTTATGGGCTCGCCATAATTAACTTCAAACATCAATAGTGATATGGGCTCGCCATAATTAAATTAAACATTAACAACTTTATGGGCTTGCCATAATTAATAGTCATTAATAGTTTTATGGGTTCGCCATTATTTACGAGCTCGCCATAATTGTCTTCAAACATCAATAGTTTTACAGGCTTCCCATAATTAATCAATCATTAATAGTTTTATGGGCTTCCCATAAATAATAACTTTATGAGCTTGTCATAGTCAAAGAAAGGATACATGCATTAATCACAAGAGGAACATAAGTGATGACCTACGTCTTATTGATAGTATATTTTTAAATGATCAACATTCCACAGGTAGGCTGTGCCTTCCCATCCAATTTTTAAATCAAGAAGGTCCACACTCTGATGTCGCCCAAGATGTGATAGGGGCCTTCCCAGTTTGGACCCAATGTGCCTACGCCGGGCTCTTTAGAGAACAGAAAATCTCTTCTGAGCACCAGATCGCCTTTCCTTAATGATCTCTTCCTTAACTTTGGCGTTGTAGTACCTTGCCATCTTTTTGTGATAAGAGGCCAGCTTTGTTTGAGAATCGTCTCTCATATCTTCAAGGAAATCGAGCTCGCATCTCCTTATCTCATCATTAGATATTTCGTTAAATTGCAGGCGGCGAGGTGAAGGAAGACCCACTTCGATCGGGCTTATTGCTTCAGCCCCATATGCCATAGAAAATGGGGTCTCTCGTGTTGCAGTCCAGCGAGTTGTGCGAATCGCCCATAACACATGAGGGAGCTCGTCCACCCATGCACCCTTTGATGCGTCACATTTTTTCTTTAAGAGGTGTTTTATAGTTTTGTTGACTGCCTAGCCATTTGCCTGGGAGTGGTGAGGGGAGAAGAAGTGCTTTTTGATTACCAATTCGTCATATAGGTCTCTAAGCTTCTTGTTGTTGAACAGTTGCCCGTTGTCTGTAACAATTGAGTGGGAAACTCCGAACTGGCATATGATATACTTCCATATGAATTTAAAAGTACTTGCTTCAGTTATTTTAGCCAACGATTTTGCCTCGACCCACTTAGTGAAGTATTCAATGGCGACAATTGCATAGCTAGCACTTCATTTTCCTTTTGGCATAGGCCATATTAGATCGAGTCCCCATTTCCCGAATGGCCAGAGACTGGATACTACGGTCAACTTTTAGGATGTCTATCTTTGAATGGAGGAGAAGCGCTGACACTTGTCGCACTTTTTCACGAATTGTACAACATCATTTTTCAAAGTTGGCCAGTAGTACCCCTACCTTAGTACTTTATGGGCCAATGCTAGGCCTCCTGTGTGGTTGCCACATATTCTTTCGTGGATTTCTCGTAGGACGTAATTAGCTTCATCCCTTCTAGTGCATCGTAAAGGGGAGGGGGGGATGAAAAACCCCTTTTGTAAAGCACTTCGTCTTGGAGTACATAGTGGGCGACTCTTCGTCTGAGCATGTGGGCCTCTTCCTTGCTTTCCGGGAAGATGTGATCTTTGAGGTAAGCTATAATAGGTTGTATCCATTGTGGAGTTCGTTCAACCCATATCACATCTTATACTTTGGCTATGGAAGGCCTGGGAAGGTATTTGACCGGTACAATTTTGAGCAATTATGATTCTTTGCTGCTGGCCAATTTCGATAAGGCATTCATATGTATATTCTCCATTCTTGGGTTTTAGGTCAACTCAAACTTTTCAAAGCATGGGATCAGGTCCATAACCATTTTTCGGTACACGGCCACGCCCTCATCTTTGGCTATAAAATTATCGTTGACCTGGCTCACTACCAGCTAGGAGTCGCTGCGAACTGTCAAGTTCTTGACCTGTATTTCTTTGGCCAATCTGAGGCCCGCTAGAAGCACCTTGTACTCGGCTGCATTGTTGGAGGCCTTAAAGCCAAACCTCACTACACAATTAAGCTTGTGACCCTCTGGGCTCTCCAGTAGTACACCTGTCCTTATCCCATTTCCCCGGAGGATCCATCAATGAACAATTTCTAGGCTCGGAGGTTTGTCGGTTCCATCATCACATTGTTGTTTGTTGCCTTTGTGAATTTTACCATAAAATCTGCCACTGCTTGCCCTTTCATTGAGGTTCTATGTTGATATGAAATGTCAAATTCACTCAATTTCATAACCCATTTCATCAACCTCCCTGAAGCGTTCGGCTTTGGAGCACTTGCTTGGGGGGAAATCTCGTCAATACGCGTATGCTATAGGCCTGAAAGTAGGGCATCAGCTTCGTAGAAGTGATCATAAGGGACAAAGCAAGCTTTTCCATGTTAGTATAACGCGTTTCAGCTGGTAGGAGGGCCTTGCTTACTTAGTAGACAGGTAATTGAATGCTGCTTTCTTCCTTTACTGGGCCTAAACTCACAGCTTCGGGGCTTACGGCCACATATAGTAGTAACGCTTCTCCCTTCTTGGGCTTTGAGAAAAAGAGGGCTTATTCCAAGTGCTTCTTTAGCCCTTGGAACATCTCTTCACATTCTTCAGTCCATTGGAACCTTCTCCTCCCCTTTAAGATTTTAAAGAAATGGAGGCATCTATCTATAGCTTTGGAGATGAAGTGGTTTAGTGCTGTCAGGCGCCCTGTCAAACATTGTACTTCCTTGGGCTTACTGGGGATTTCATATCCAACTAGACCTTAATTTTCTCAGGGTTGGCCTCAATGCCTCGCTGGTTGACCATATAAGCCTAGAACTTTCCAGAAGTGACGCCAAAATCGCATTTCAATGGATTCAGCTTCATCCGGTATTCCCTCAAGATCTTGAAGGTAGCTTTTAAGTGTTCAATGTGGTCTGCAGACCTGAGGCTCTTTATTAGCATCTCATTGACGTATACCTCCATTATTTTACCTATGAGGTTGAAAAATATTTTTTTTGACTAGTCGTTGATAAGTTGCACCAGCATTTTTCAAACAGAACGGCATGATTTTGTAGTAGTAGAGGCCTCTATTAGTGATGAACGAGGTATTTTTCTCACCTGTTGGGTGCATGGGGATCTGATTGTATCCACTTGGTATAAGGGACATTCAAATGTCCGTAGTGGTGACGGCATTAATGAATGGGACGCGAAATTGGGCTTTTAAGATGTCGCTCCCTAAAAATCTCCCAGAGTCAATGCACGATCTACTGAATAAGGGTGACAAGTATGTTGATACAGAGGAAGCCGAGAGGGTCACAAAAAATTTGAAAGAGGGATGGGAGACAGAAAGTCACAAACGAAAGTCAGGTAATGAGCGAAAACTTATTGATAAAGGCAAATCAAGAAATGAATGCATGATCAAGGGATATGTTCTGGATCGGTCCATCAAACAGAGACGAGAGGTGGTCAAATCATTTACTTCCTAAATGCGCTGCGAGCCAAGATATTGATGGAGATCAAGGATATGAAAGAGCTTGACTGGCCGAGGCTAATGGCTGGATCAGCTGGCAAGCGTGATAAGAGTAGGTATTGCCATTTCCATAAGGACCATGGACACAAAACCAAAGAGTGTATACATTTGAAGGAGGAGATCGAATGCTTCTTGAAGCTGGGCTTTTAGACTAAGTATACGAGGAATGATCGAGGCAAGCAGAAGGTTGAGGACCGATCACCGCCTAGGGCTGGTGTCATAAATATAATTGTTGGAGAAATTGCAGCGTGGAAAACTCAAACTCTGCTAGAAAGAGCTATGCACGCACAACGATGGTCTGTTAAATCCAGAGAAAGGCTAGATTTGATCAAAGTATTACTTTTAGTAAAGAAGATGTAATAGGCGTGAAAATCTCCCATGATGATGTCGTAGTGATAGTCGATGACATAGCAGACTATGATGTTAGAAGGGTATTGGACGATGGTGGGAGCGCAGCGAACGTCCTCACTTGAGAAGTATTTGAAGGATTAAAAAATTTTATCAAAAGGATTAAAGCGGTGTCCACCCCCTTCTTAGGATTTGGAGGGGCTACTGTCATACAGAAGGAATTGTAGAGTTACCAGTAATGTTGGGTACTACCCTGCAAATGTGGTGATCTTAACAAATTTCTTGGTTGTCAAGACCCCCAGGAGTATAATGCGATCTACGGTCGACTCCTGTTGAATGCTGTGGGGGCTATTCTCTTTACTTACCACCAAGTGATGAAATTTCCAACCAGTCAAGACGTGGGATGTGTGAGGGGTGATCAACCATCCTTGAGAAAATGTTACGTGGATAGTATACAGATGAAGGGATCACCACCAGTGATGATGCTGGACCTTGAGCCTCCGAGTGGGCGAATTGAGCCCCTCGACACTATAGAAAAAATATTGGTTACAGGAGGGCATGAATTTAGTGTGGGGGTAGGCTTGGAGCAAGGCGAGAAAGGATAATGGGTGAAATGTCTGTCTGAAAATTTGGATGTGTTTGCGTGGTGCCTGAGCGACATAAAAGGAATTGAACCATCCATTTATCAACATAGCCAACGTATCTCACCGGGTGCTAAGCCGATAAAGCAGAAGAAAAGAAACCTTGCCCTAGAGTGGCAGATGGTAGCAAAGGCCGAGGTTGATAAGCTACTACATGCAGGGTTTGTTAGAGAAGTACAGTATCTCGAGTGGTTAGCAAATGTCGTCCAGGTGAAAACATCAAATGAAAAATGGCGTATGTGTGTAAAGTACACCGAACTTAACAAGGTATGCCCTAAAGACTCTTACCCACTACCTAGAATAGACCATGTGGTAGATACCACATCAGGTCACGAATGATTGAGTTTTCTAGACGCATTTTCGGGGTATCATCATATCTCCATGGCGGTGTTGGATGAGGAGAAAACTTCTTTCATCATTTATGCTGGGATGTACTATTATACGGCTATGTCGTTCGGTCTATAAAACGCCAGGGCAACCTATCAGAGAATGGTAAATAAGGTCTTCAGAGACCTACTCGAAAGTATCATAGAAGTGTACGTGGATGACAAGGTCGTCAAAAGTGTGAATGCCAGCGACCATGTAGATGACTTGTAGAAAGTGTTCAACATTGCTCGACAAAACAAACCGAAGTTCAACACGGTGAAGTATGTTTTTGGAACAGCA
>CADEPD010037740.1:0-10188 GCA_902829195.1 Fraxinus dipetala | reverse complement strand
TATTCTAGTTGAAGTGTCCGTGCAATAGAGAAGAGGATGGAGTAGAAACATTTTCTAAGATTTCTATTTTCTTTTTATTATGTTACCATCATTACTTCATTATTATTTTTTCTTCCTTCCTTCCTTCCTTCCTTCCTTTCCTTTTTGTGTGTGTGAATGAAGGGGGCTGAATTTCAAGAAGGCTTTATCTAACTATAGCGAAAACCAACCTCCTGGATGTGTATATTCTTTGCAAGTTATATTTTCTCGTGTTGGAAAAGGATAACATTATCGGCTATTTATGCTCCTTAATAAAGGCTCTTTTTCCTAGCATCTTTTGTGTAGCTCAAGACGGTATTCCACTTTAGACATCATGAACCTTAAGCTCTTGTCAGATGACCAGATTCATATTTTAGTACTTCTGCATCCTGCAGAATTTCTTAATAGTTTGCACTGTTGGTCCCAAACCTATTACCCCTTGGTCCATTCGCAAATTGTTCCAAACCTTTTAAACAAGTGCGCATGACTTTTCATTATAGTTACAATCAGTCCCTAAAGATTGAAACCACACAAATCTCTATTAACTTTGTCATGTGGCAATTGCATGTCCAACTTTATTTAATTAGGTTTTCATAATTTGATTCTCAAATTAGGTTGTTTCCTCGACATTTCAAGCGAGGCATGTTTCCATTAGAGTAGTGTGGTATTGGGAATTCATTGTGCAATTTTTATTAAAGATTGGGGGATAACTTGTTATTGGGACAATGGTTTGGGACCAAATGTTCAATTTTGCCTTATTATGTATCCTGATTTGTATATGATTTCTATAGTGCAAGCTTGGAAATTACATTACTTGCAACTGATTTCAATTTGACAATTACTCCAGGATATAAATGGAAGGCTTTTAACTGTAAATAAGGCTGCTCCTAGAGGGTCACGACCAGAAAGGACTCCCAGAGCATTCGAGCCTTCCTTCAGAGTTTATGTTGGTAATCTACCATGGCAAGTGGATAATGCTCGACTGGAGCAGTTATTCAGCGAGCATGGTAAGGTGGTTGATGCGAAGGTAGTATATGATCGGGAGAGTGGCCGCTCACGTGGATTTGGTTTTGTGACAATGTCGAGTGAGACTGAATTGAACGACGCTATAGCTGCTCTTGATGGACAGGTAATTGATATGGCCCTACTATTTACTTTTTTGTACTTTCAGTTTTCTTGTATCAAAGTTGATGCTCAGAACCTGAAATAAATTTTGCTGTGAACAATAGTAGCCTCTGTTCGAGTGAAATGCAAGGGAAGTCTAACCATCCTCGATAATTCAATGTGCCATAGATGAAATTAATCAGAATCATTACGTTAGTGACATTCAATAATTAAACCATATATTTCATCATCAACCAGAGAATACTTGTGCACTGGCCTATCATGCAGCTGAACATGTCTAATTATTAATTATCTGGTATTAAATGCTGAATCTAAAAATCAACCTTAAAAGGCAACACAAGTGCCAAATTAATATTTATCAAATATTTTGGGCATTTGAACTGCAAAATTTTGTTAAGGGTGTGTTTGAGCCACATTATTTTGGAAGAATGTATTCTGGAATAGTAGATTGATGGAGAATGTGTGGTTGAAAAAGAAGGAAAAGTTATTGATTTGATGAAAAATATTATTTTACTAAAAAATGTGTGGTTGAAAATGAGTAGAAGGATGAGAATGAAAATTTTAATGTGTACCAAACATGGCTTAAATATTGTTTTGGCATTTGATTTGGCTTGTTAAAGTTGATTTAAATTCAAGGTGTGTTTGGGCCACATATTTTGGAAGAATGTATTCTGGAATAATAGATTGATGGAGAATTTGTGGTTGAAAAATAAGGAAAAATTATTGATGTGATGGAAAATATTATTTTATTGAGGAATGTGTAGTTGAAAATGTGTAGAAGAATGAGAATGAAAATTTTAATGTATACCAAACATGGGCTCAATTGTTGTCGTAGTTTAAATTAGTATTCCCTTGTGAGTAAATGAAACTTGGAGACAAACAACTGGACAATGGGAAATGAATCCATTGCTAGCATCCAACCTTTGTTTTGAAGTGAGCATAACTCTTCAATTATTTCGATTTCCTTGAAAACCCTTCTGCTTGCCTTTTAGTTATATATAATTGGGGACACAACAAAACTTTGGAGCAAGTTGACCTCTAATAAAGTCTTCGGTGGGTAAAAAAGGAAGTCTGGATGTTAAGAAATTGTACTAATGCTCAGAGGCATTCGTTTGACATGCAGTATTAGATTGTATACGATAGTGTAATAGATATACTTTTTACCTTTTTAATGTTGTTCAATAGCACGTTTAATCCACCTTAGTAAACAAGTAAGAGGTGTATTGTTTCATTGATCTATCTCCAATTCACAAGTTAGAAAGAACGAGTTTCTGACCTCTAGTGTAATTTGTGATGCAGAATTTGGATGGAAGGGCGATTCGAGTGAATGTTGCTGAGGAAAGACCAAGACGAAGCTTCTTTTGATGCAACTTATTTCTACTACAATTATAGCATTATCCCATTTGAGAAAGAAAATTTTTTGAGTCGTCTTTGCTTACGGTTCTGGTTTTGAGCTTGTGATGAAAATCAAAAAGCATCATAATCATATCAATGCATTTATTAATTCGTAGATCATATATTTTAAACTGTCAACTGTATGTTTACGATTTCACTATTTGGTTCGACCCGACCAACCCCCACAAGGTTTGTCCTACTTATTCATTCCAATTGCAATGGATTCTGCGTAAACTTGTTGCATTTGTTCACTGATAATGAAGTTAGAGCTGTTCATGGACAGGATTGCACTAGACTCTAGTAAATTGCCATAGGAAGGAAGATTTAAACTTGGAAGTTTTTCTGTAATTTTACCCATTCCATAGGAAGCCTACAAACATGTACTGTTTTACCGCAGTTTTCGTGTTTTGAAGTTAACAACGCCAATGTGGTGTGGACTGATTTGAAATGTCCACCAAACTGTATCTCCATTCGATGTGTAAGTGGAGAAAAAATATAGATAGAATAAAACTTAATTATTTTTTTTTATTATAGATATTTGTCTAGGACGATTAAAAATTGTCCAGACTCATATGTTGTATAATTTTTAAGATTGCTAACACTCTAACAGATTTGATCTTTTGCCCACAGTAGGGATAAAATCTTTTCATTGTTGACGTGACAAGAGAATCTTATAGTTTTACAACAGTACATTTAGAGAATTGTATTTACGGTTCTTTCTACCACATCAACAGTGAAATTTTTTATCCTATGCATTGAGACATGAGATCAATTCTATGTACTCTAAAGCATAATGATTTTAAAGTTCACTACACAACATTTTCATCGATCTATTTACAAGGTGTAATATATATTGTATGATAGCAAATTTAATTTATCTATTAGATGGACAAAGAAAGTTCAGTTTAGGGCTTGAATTATTAATATTTTAAGATGTTCCAAAATGTTTGTGAGAATCACATGGAAAGATCGTGTGCATATTTAGTTCATGTTTGATTTGGATAAAAAGTTGATAAAATTTGGTTGAAAATGAATTTGAAAAAAAAAAAAAAATAGGAATGTTATAATTGGTCGGCTCGAGTAATGAGAGTGGGTGGAATGGAAAAATCAATATTTGTTGAATTATAAATTATTGTAGTTAAGCAACAAATCAAGCCCCTATAGCTCAGTGGTAGAGCGTCAGTCTTGTAAACTGAAGGTCTGTAGTTCGATCCTGCATGGGGGCAAAATATCCTTTTTTCGTTTTGCCGCTACAGTTATATCCAGTTCCAACTAAAGTCGCATAGTGGAAATCGCTATTACTGTATCAAAAATAGTAAAATAGATCTTCCTCCATTGTATGGGATTCCAGTTTCTAAAATCTAAATCCTCAAAACCCTAATCCACAAACAACCCTCCCCTTCTTTCAATTTCGTTTTTTGACCCAGCAATTCTTAACTGCAAAATGGCTACTTCTATTCTCCAGAAACTCCTCAGAAACCAATCTCAGTCAGCTACAAAAATCATTCAACGCCTCAGCAAACCCCATCCGCCATTGCCTACACCACTTCTACTTACCCAAGCTCCTAATCAAGCTAGACTATTGGATCATATACCATTACCGGGTCAAACTGAGCGAGAAGAGGTTTCAAAAACGGAACTTTCGGTTTCTTCACGCGTCTACCCGAGTTTTTCTTTCGGATTTTTCCTGGATCCGGTTCCTTCAACCGGGTCGATTGGATCCGGTATCAACGACTTCGTTTTGGATGATTTTCGGACGAAATGGTCTGACCCAGATTCTTTAATCGGGTCAATTCGACCCGTAGTAGACGACATTGCTTTGAATGATTCGCGGACTATATGGGCTGACAGTGTTAAGAAGAAGAGAAAGAGGAAGATGAACAAGCACAAGTTGAGGAAGTTAAGGAAGCGGCTAAGGAGGAAAACGTAGACTTAGATAGTAGTCACATTATTTGCTTAATCATCGGGCGAGGTATTGTTTTTCTTTTTGGGGGGATAAAATAGAACTCAATTATTTGTTTAGGATAGGGTACCGGCCGCCGATCCCTTGTTTTACTGTATCACGAAAGGATTTTGCTAAATTATTGACTGTTTGTGGTGGAAGCAATTGTTGACTGGTTAAATGAGTTGGCCACCTCTTCGGAATAAGCTGACTACATTTGGTTCGTTTTGATAGTTAATTGTTGAGTAAATATTTCTTTGTCAAGTAATTTGCAAATGGTATAAGGACAATTTGACTGAGAATGTTCTATATAGCATTATATACATATTTTATAAGGTTCATCTGATTATGAATTGAAGGAAATTTGATGTAGTGCACATTGTCAAATAAGTTTATTTAGATGAACTGAATTTAATGTATACCTGATGATATTTGTTTTTCTCTACTACATATTTAGTTTAGCTTAGGAAGCGTCATTTGAGAAAAACAGGCTCAGGAGCATGGTGTGTACATCTATATACAGAGAAACTAGCTTGTTATTTGCTCATATTATACTTTACTTTACATTTATAGATATAGGTAGATGATTGAAGCTTTTGCCTACTAGATTTAGCTAGAATGGCATGAAATTATACATGTCATGTAGTTATAGACCTATATTTATGAATTATGAGAGAGCAGATAGGAATTGTTGTATATGATCACGACTTGGATATTCTTTATGATGTGGAATGAAAAATTCAATGGCTGGGATTGATTTCTTTCCCTAGACATATGGGACAGGATGAAGTGTCATTTGGAACACTCGGTAATAAGAGGGAAAATTGCAGCAGCGGTACCAAACCTTTTATTAAGTAGCAGACTTTGCTCAAACCTTTCATTTGTGCCACTTACGGTTCCAATCCAAACCAAAAATTAATTCGTAGGTGAGAAACTCCTAAGAGATGAGGATGGAGTTCTGGCTAGTCTTCAGACGTAAATCACCATTCATTACCTGAAAGCCTGAATTTTGGGCCCTCTCTCCCAATCTCACTATCAAAGTTCGTAAAATCTGTAATTGGTTTTTTCGGTTATCGATAATCTCGTGGCGCCGTTTCTGTATTTATGGTATTCATAATATCATTATTTATCTGGATCATCGATCGTTCTCAGTGATTGTTAATTGGAGGGCTTGCAATCTATTAGTTGGGTAAAACCATTTTGTCAATTGAAAACCGATTGAATATGTCGCGAGCCTACAAGTTGAGCAAAAACCGTTGCAATTTCTTTATCTTTTTAGTACCTGGTAGTCTCTAAGTATAATTTTATGCCTGCTGTAGCATATCTCATGCCATTGTGTGTGTGTTTTTTTTTTGGTTTCCAGTGTTGATATTATTACTTTTTTGCCTTTTGGTTTCCGGTGTTTATTCACTGTTTTTTGTTCCATGAATTTGTCAGTGTGATATTGGCCAGATACATGTACATGAATCACTCTTGATTCTGTACGTCTGAAGACTGTCCAAAATTCCATCCTCATCTCTTTGGAGTTTCTCGCATTCGAATTAATTTTTGGTTTGGGTGGGTAGGAAGAAGATGGACAGTATTTTCATTTTTTTTTAATTCTTTTATTTTAATTTTTTTCATATGAAAAATGTAAAGTTACATTTTTGCCCTTTAAAAATTGGTCAAACTTTTGATTTTTGGTCAACTAACAGTCAAACTAACAGTTTCATCCATTTGGATTTCAGCTGCGATATTTTGAAATGTTTGGTACTGTGGGTGGCACAAATGAAAGGTTTGGACAGAGTCTGCTACTTAATGAAATGTTTGGTACCATTGCTACAATTTTCTCTAATAAGAATAATCTCAGAAATTCAAAGCTGTTTATCAGTTTACTATAATTTGCATTTAGTGTATCGATGGCAAGATACATCTAGTGTTTCAGCTTCTCTGGTGTTGTTTTTTGTTCATCATCTGATACATGATTTTTCTGTATATATTCTGGAAACTACTGTTGTGGGTCTCTCAAAGGACACGAATAAGTCATTAGTTGTTGGGAGAGTGGAAGATGAAGTGTGAGGGGACTCGTACTGATTTTGATATCTTGACTAATCTTGGAGTTTTTAGTGTGGTTACGAGAACAAGAGCTAAAGAAATATACAAAAATAGAATATTATATGCATTGCCCATTAAGGATTTGTTCATGCTTGATTGTTGGTTTCTCAAGAGGATAAGTAACTGAAATTACATTGGACTCAATGAAACATCTCCATCAAATCAACTTTGAGGCTTACCTTGAGTTTCGATCCGGTTTCATGTTCTTTTTTCTTCTTTTCTGAAGCATGGAACTTAGCTTTTTATAGGTAGCGGCTGACAATTGACCTTCTATATGTATAAACAATTTGCTTCTATGAAACAATTTGAAAATGACCATTTGGGCATAGTTTTAACTTCATGAGATATATATGGTGACTCTTTTTGATCTGGGATGAACAATGCTGACAATGGTGATTGAGACTTTCAAATGCGCCATATTTGAAATCAAATATATTATATTTCTTGCCTGTCCTTTGATTTTGAATTCCTTGAATTAAATAGAAATACGATGCTACTGTGCTACATAACCAATAGGTTTGTTGCGATGTTTCTCGTTTAACATCAACTCTCAAGTATCCATTTTCTACTGTATTGGATACTGGGCTACAAGCCTACAACTCAACCTTTTATGTTCTTCTTTCTTAACTTTTGGGGTTATAATTTTCTCTTTCATTATAGGCAGCATCAACAATTGCTACCTACTGATTCCTCTGGGTCAAAGTTGGTCTGATATCCATATTATTTTGATGTGGTATTTCTATATTAATGATTGTGTATCAAAGATAGATCTGTGTTCTTAAATTGTATGTAATGGGATCACAAACATGTTTTTCTTTCTACGTTTGTGAGATTCAGAATGGTACAATGCACTCCAGACACTCAGAAATTAATCTCAGGCTGCTACTAAAATCATCACATCTCAACAAACCTTGCCCACTATACTGCTGACTTTTATTCTGACACAAATCCCTCTAACCTCCCAACCCATTGATTAAAACCTGTTTGTCAACTCAGAATAAAGAATTAAACCGAATTATGGACTTGGCGGTGTGAAGTAGAAGAGAGAGGAAGATGACCATGTAGGTTGGCTGGTTTCGAAAAACCCAATTGATGCTCGCCTCACAGTGAGGTGAACAAAAAAAAAGGCTCCAAAGTGCTGATTGTGATGCAGTTTTAAGAGGCCTATGATTCAGTTGCGTGAGATGCACGCCTCATAGCACCGTCTTAAAACCTGTGACCTTGTTTACTTTGCTTTAGGACCACAAAATATAAAAATTCTTATCGATCATTTTGGGAATAGCTCACTGTCTACTAAATGAGTAGTGCTATTTAAGCAACTAGATGTCATTAAATGATAGGTTCATTTAAATGCAAGGTCAAAACATCCATATAATTAGCACCTATCAAGTGTGGACACCTAAATTGATGTTCCAGCACCAGTAGCTTTATTCCTACTAAATCATTAAAACTTGTGCTTCTCATAGACCCATTTTGGGAATAATACATTGCCTCACCAACTAAAATAATTGTTTCTTCCATGTTACTTTATATACTTTTCTTTTGTTTTTTGCAGAGTCGAAATTTTTTCATTATGAATTTTGAAGAATATTTATGATTTATCATGAGCTTATTTTGCATTTTAATAGTATTTTTTTTTTTTTACATATTTTTTGGTTTATGGTGAGCCTTTTGCCTCACCTCATGAAAGAAAAACACGTCAATACTCGATTACGCCTTTTTAAACACTGTTTTAAACACTGGTAGGTTGAGGAAACTAAGGAAGCATCTCAAGAGCTGTTTTCACACTTATTTTTGTTCTTTTGGGGATGGTAGAACTTATTGTTCAAGTTACAGTAAGATCCATCTCTGTTTTGTTTTGTTTTGTATTGAGAATATTTTTGTGGTGAACTTATTGCTTGCTTTTTGAATGGGTTGACCACTATTTTGGAATAATTTGTATGCTTTTTGTTCTTTTCAGTCTTGACTTTTGAGTATGCATTTGTTGCCGAGTAATTAATAAGAAAGAGATGATGTAAATATGCAAATTAAAGTCCTCTTTGCTGAGTGAGTGATTTTTATTGATGATAATCAGTCTTTACTTGAAACGTTGTGGGTTGTTTTACCTGGCATATTTGCTTGGTTCTTTGGCTAGCTTATTTGTGTTCCGGAAATGGGCAGGGGATGGGGGCGAGAGAGCTTTCTGAAAGCAATATTGTCTAAGGACATTAGTCTGATACAATTGTAGGGAGAAGCTTGGTGACTACATCTGTAGGAAAAGAAACTTGTTCTAATCGTATTTTCCTACTATGACGAGACTTATTCTGTGGTTGAAGCTTTTGGCTCTGTAGCAATAGCCGTGGCAGTATGTAAATGATGTATGCTTTATGTGACAAGGAACGTGTGTGTGTGTGTGTGTGTGTGTGAGAGAGAGAGAGAGAGAGAGAGAGAGAGAGAGAGGATTTGTAACTTATGTTCATGACTATTATTCTTGATCATATGGCTGATGGTTGAACAACCATGACTTGGAGTGGAGTATGGTCCCTCTTCAGGAATCGCCAAATTTGTCTACTGGTTTTGCGTGTTGGACTCAATTCATTATTCATTGTTCAAAGATGGAATTATTATGTATCTTATACCCTTGTCTGATGTTCAAAAGTAACAGAAGTCATGGTTTGACACACGCATAGACCTTCTGTTCTGTAAATCTATGTTCTGAAGATGTACACATCACACCAACTCACGAGAAAAAATTTTAAAATGAGAGAGGTTTGATTTCCACGAGCCCTCTTTCCTTCTTGGTTTTCATGCTGATAATATAGTCACCCTTTCAGTACCACATTAGAATGGCGCCGTTTTTGACATAGTTATTTTACAAAATTTGCCGTGGATGTGATGGGATGGTGGTTGGGTTGTCTAAGGCATGGTTTCTATTAGCCAGCTGGTTCCGAGTATCTCGACCATAAATTAATTATTCGACAGCGATGGTGTCATTTCTGGAGTGAGCATTTCAAGTCCAAATATTTGGCTTGTTTATAAGGATACCAGGCACAGAGGATTGCTTGTCTTTATGGACAATGAACGGCTAACTTTAAAATTTCTTTAGGGAGAATAATTCTTATTTTTTTACTGGAGCTACAGAGCCATATCTCCTTTAAAAAGTTTGAAGAATTCTTTGACAGGGGAATGTTCCCAATTTGAGCTACAATGTTCTTGGATTCGGATTTAATAGTCCAAATCCATACTTCCTTTCCATTGTGAAAAATGCAATGTCAAATAAAGAGGTCCGTCCAACAAGTCAAAATGAGTTTGGCATGAAATGACTTGTGTTTGCATGACCATTTTTTTTAGCTTAGTGGTAATGCTTATTTGTGTTTGTTCTGCCTGTTAAATTACTAATACTATTTATTTTATTTGAATTTGAATTTGAGATTGATTGTAAAGAAATATAGATGAAGTTATCGAGTCAAAAACAGATTATATAAACTAGGAAAATATGCACTTCTGTCCTCTATTTGCGAACTTTTACTAATCTATTTTCAATCTTTTTTGTGGATCAGACATCGTCAACCTTTTGGAAATTTAGAAAATAGAACAATACATAAATCAGGTTTTTAATAAACACTATTTTAAAA
>CADEPD010037739.1:0-11907 GCA_902829195.1 Fraxinus dipetala | reverse complement strand
CAGAGACATTTTATATTGTAGAACAACAGAAGATAGTGTCAGAGGCGAGGACTCGGTTGAGGCATGAAAGACCCGATCTTAATTGCCCTGCCATTGTCATTTTCCAAAATTTACGGTTTCGATTTCTTTTGTTTTTCTTGTTTATTGTTTTTCTTCTTTTATAGCTGTAGAGTAAGAGGGACGAATTGTGACGGTCGGCCTTACCAAAGGCAGCACAAGCAATTGATGATTTTTTGATGAGTGTGGCTGTCGTTACTTTTTAGATAAGAAATAAGCGGATGAGCAGTAGCAAATTGAAACTAAGGTGGGAGTTAATTTGTAAAATTGCTATGAAAATTGAAAAGAAATTGAAGAATGGAACTCAAGAATGAAGAAGTTGGCACATAATTTTTCTACCTTTCTTCTTTCTCTTTTTTTTTTTATGTCCCTTCTTTCCCGCTTTTGCTCCCTGTCCTCAGCTGGAATGTTTTCAACCTTAGTTTGTATCAAATGAAGACAATAGGTCCAAGTGGATGCTAGGTAGTGGAGCACTAACTCCAATTTTGCAAAGGAAGCCCCTAATTTTCTATTCTATAAAACATATTGTCAATAACTTTCAATAATAGATGAGTAAATTCTCAAATTTCTATTTTATAGTAAGAGGCTAGCAAGTGATATTCTAAACTTAAAATGAAGGAAAATGGAGTGATTTATGCTAATAGAAATAGCATGATTTCTGCTAAGAAAAATTAGTGACTGTGACTGGTTAATCGTGTAATTTGTAATTAATAAATTTGACCATATATGTCTTAAGATTTCTAATTAATAATTTTGTGACAATGTATATCTTAACTGTGGCTGTATACGATCAGGTTTGCTATAATATTTGATGCCTGTGACCAAATATGTGTAAGCTGTTATTATTTGTGACCAGATCTGTGTAAGCTATTATTATTAGTTACCAGGTCTGTCTTTAATATGACTCTTTGTGGCCAGATTTATCTTAATTTTGATTGTATGTGATTAAGTATTTCTTAAATGTGACTGTCAATAACCAAATCTTTCTTAAATATGATTACCTATGACCTAATTTGTCTTAACTTTGATTATATGTGACCAACATTGCCTTGACTTTGACCTCATGTGACTATGTCTATGTCAACGGTGTTCTGTGATTTAATATGTGAACAATGACTTTCGTGTGACCAATTTTTGTTAATTGTGTCTATTGTGACCTTGTATATGTTAATTGTATCTCTTTGTGACCAAGTTTGTGTTATTTGTGACTGTATGTGATCAGGTCTATTTTCATTACGGATGTTTGTGGCTTGTAATGCATTCATTATGACATGTTATCTGACTTTGACATATTGTTGTATATTAATCAAACACCTATTTTATATGTTACAAGCTATTTCTCCATGACAAATTATAAATTTTATATGTCACAACTTATTTCACGATTACAAATTATCAAATTAATTGGTCAAAAGTTATTTTTCGTTCACAATTTATCAAATTAATTTATCACGAATTATTTATTGATCAAAATCACAAATTGTCAAATAAATTGGTCATAGCTTATTTATCAATCACGAAGACACAAATTGTATATCACGATTACAAATTTAACTATGAATCACACATTTTTTAGGTTACATATTATTTCTTAATCACAATTTATTCGTTTTAATGGTCATTATTACTCAATAATTTGTCACAACCGCTTTTATTCCAACTCATTCCGCCCCACCACTACCACTACCAATACCCCACCACCACTACCCGCATCACTAGCATAGCCTAACCCACAAACCGCTCTTCATCTGACCCATTCCATCCCACCACCACCCGCATCACTCACCACAACAAAGGATGGGTGAATAGTACAAATAAAGAAAGGGTTAAAATCTTAGTATTGTACTGTTTAATCAAGTTTAATATTGTTCGATTTTGGTCATTTCTAAGAATAAATGGCATTAAAAATGTAATGTTGGGAAGGATTGGAACATGGGGGCCAAGAAGATTGACAATGGACCAATTTCTATTTGCCTGATTTACCAAAATGAAAGTACTAATCAGGGAACGGACTTTAAATTTCCTACTTGAGATCTTCTGGACAAATTGTAAACTTTCCGCATCCAGAAATAAAATTAAGTCTGGCATTATTGTGTAACAAAGAGATCTGTTTTAAGGTAATCTGCCCTTGGTGGCACATTAAGTCAAGCCCTTTATCACTTCAAAGGATTTTTAGTTGAGATGGAATTGTAAAACAACCATCCAACTATAACCACAAAACAACTAGATTTCGACTCTAGTTTGAAATATTATCAATTTCACAAATAATGGTAATGTCCTTAGCTACATTGTCCAACCAATAGTATCGTCAACATTGTGGTTGGAACGTTTTCCTTTCCAACTTATATTGATGTCTAAAAAACTAAAGCGAGAGCCATAGCAATTTTATGAAAATATGGACAGCTATCCACATTACGAACTGTTTGTGCAAGAAAAAGGTTGAGATCTTGCAACAAAACACAGGGCTTCGTAGAAACTCGAGAGAGGATATTGCAACATAACATAGCCTTCTTGTTTACAATCTTCATAATACTGAACTAGAAACTCTTTCACACTATGGATACTTTTCATGTAAAAATCGAGCACTTTGAACTCATGGTTTTGAAAAGAGAGATCACAATCATATTTCTCGAGAATTGAATGAATGACCATTCCAGCTCTTCTATGAATCTCAAGCATTTTCATGCTTTTATCATTAACATGAGCAATTTCACGAAGTCTTTGACAACAAATACAATTATCAGGAGATCGAAAAACTAGAGAATATGAAAGTTGCATCGGATATACAGAATTTGAATTTTGTACATTATTGTCAACATTATTTATATTCTCATGACTACTTGTGTCTCCTTGATAATAAGAGGGTTCGACCATATAATTTGAAACCAGATTCTCATCATTCCATAACCCGAGTCCTAAATAATTGGATCTACAAACAGATCATTGGCATCAAATCTAATACGCGGTTCGTAATCGAGATATTCAGGGAGACTGAGAGTCAGGTTTTCTACTAAGAACGATGATTGATCAAGGATCATGATAAGGAGCAATGGTAGTCAAGTCTACCATTGGGAGTTCTCTTGGCGGTGGAGGGAGCAGTACTGGTGGTGGCGATGCCTAGTGCGGGGCCAAGCACCGCCAAATTGGTGATTGAGAAGAGAAAATTATGGGACCATCCCATCACGAATTGCAGGTACACCAACAGCTTGTTCTCTACTTCCTATCATCATCGTCAACAATAATAATTTTAAGAATCTCAAGTGCACCAACAAACAAAAATTCTCGACACACAATGATAATTTATCATGACAGCATCTAGAATAAAAAATAGAATTCAAATAAAAACAAAAGAAACAAGATTTTATCACCAAAGAAGATCTCAAATTTATTGAAATCGGAAAATTTTCCATTCATATTTGATTAGATTGTTGAACAGTTGATCAGTTCCTATGTTAATAATTGAAAGAACACTACAAGTAAAGAGTATATTGGTGGATCTGACGTTAGATTTCGACGAAGGTGGAGACGGAGGCGGAGGAGGAAATTATAACTTTATTGGAGGTGGAGGCTAAGGACTTGGGTGGATCTGACATCAGATTTCGGTGAGTCTCAACCATCATCGAATGTTTGTTGGAATCATTTGACGGCGAAGTCGACAAAGAAAAGACACTGGGGGCTGCAACTGCACCGGCATGGCGGAGGAAGGTCAACTAATAGGTGACCATCATCATAGCGATCGGTTTGGGAGTGCCAATCGACGAGGACATCATCGAATTTTTTTTAAACTCTGATTACATTCTACTTTCTACTTCTAAATAGAGAGAGATGGTTCTGCTCTAGTTTCATTCCCTTTCCGTTCACAAATAGAGAGAGAAATTATTTTAGTTCTTAATCACCCGATTTTTGTAAAAAATTCTTAATCACCTGATTTTTTATAATTGAATCTTAAACCCTTGATTTTAGGTAATTTTCCCTATATATAATCCAACCAAAAGTCCATCCAAGTTGAGACTCAATTAGTTATGTTTGCTATCTAAATCCTCAACTCTCTCAAGTAATACAAGTTAGTCACTTGTAATTTGGATTTTGCCATTTTTGTCACCTCTTGCTTCTTTCATTCAATTCATTTTTTCATTCATGTAGTTTCACCTATTAAACATAAAATACAACAATTTAAAATATATTTGTCAAAAGAACTATCAAATATCGTTATTTTAGACACCGAATAAGTGTGTAAAATACACTTATTAGAAGACATATCAAAGTTGACCATATTGAATTAATGCACGCCCTAAAGTTTTTAACAATAAAAAAATCGATTTTGCTATTGGTACATGACCATGTACATCGGGGTGTACATCCTCTCACATGGGGGTGAGATCTATTTGAATGAAAAAATATTTTACACAAATGGATCCTACCCTCATGTGAGGGGGTGTACACCCTTATGTACATTTTTTAATGCACAATTAGAATTATTCTAAAAAAATATAGATTTGCATAGGACATCTTAATTATAAATAAGATCTTACTTGATTAAAAAACAATTCTAATTTTTGAACTTCACTATCAATATTTTGGCTTTCCAAGTGGCGGATTCTTCTCATTTCAAACTTTAAAAATTGGAATTCCTAGAAAACCTTCAAAATATATTGGAAAAATTACACATTGGTCCATGTGACATTTTATGAGTAAATTTGGTTGAAAGAGTCCACTAAAACTATATGCTTATATATGTTTGGCAAAGTTAAAGTTTTACTTATCAAACATATTTTTTTATCGATGCCTTTAACAAGATCCAAAATTTATTGTCAAGACAATATGTAAAATTCACATCCATTGCTTGTAAACATTTAAAAAAATATCTAATAAACACTATTGAAAGATTCATTGGAAAATTATAATATTAGTCTATGTGACATTCAACGGAAAATTTGATGAAAACTGTCCATTGAAATAGAGACACACCATTCATAATTGAGGATATCATTGTTTCTTTTGAAAGTTGGAGATCGATTTATGAGTTGATCAATAGATTGAAGAATAATCTACCACTCAATAATAGCTGAGGGACCAAATCTACAATAGATTGAAGGATAATTTACCGAGGTTTATCTGACCTAAATAGCTTTCCTTTCTGCTACACCCTCATACACCCCACCCTATTCTACCCTGTCGCTCCTCTTATCTTCAAACTTCAATCTCCCTCGTTTCTTGAAATTAAGCTAAAAAATGGCTTCTGCAACCACGCCTCTAATCAATCCATTTGAATGTTGTGCCTCTTCTGTTTCAAGAACTGCATTCCCCCCTTCCAAACCCTCAAACCCATTCATCTGCCTGCACTCCTCTAGGCCTGCTAAATATGTCCGTCTATCGTCTTCTTCCACTTGGGCCTCCCAAAAATTCAAGATTTTGCCATATAGTGTGGTCCCACTTGTTGCACAAACCTCAGACTGGGCTCAACAAGAGGAAGAGGAAGAAAATGAGAAAGATGGGTTGGCATGGGAAGGTGCTGTGGACATAGAGGCTAGTGGCGCTGGTTCTTTTTCTTGGGAAGGTGAAAGTGAGCGAGAGAAAAATGTGGATGGTGGAAGTGTGGAGGAAGTGGAGAGTGAAGATTCCATTTCTGAGCCTCCCGAGGAGGCCAAGCTTTTTGTTGGAAATTTGCCTTATGATGTTGACAGTGAAAAATTGGCTCAGCTTTTTGATCAAGCTGGAGTCGTGGAAATTGCAGAGGTATAAAGATTCTTGATTTAATTTCAAAAAGTTTGGCATTTGAGATGCTGATTTTATAAGTTTGTTTGTCTTTTCCTCTTAACTTATTTCCTGGATTGTTAATTTGGAGAAAGCTTTAGATTTTGAGACAAGTGTCTCTTTGATATTATAGGTAATTTATAATAGAGAAACAGATCAAAGTCGTGGCTTTGGATTCGTGACAATGAGTACGGTGGAAGAAGCAGAGAAGGCTGTGGAGATGTTCAATAGTTATGTAAGTTGTTCTTTATTCCACACTCGCCTTTTAGTTTGTTCACCCTTTTTCTCAATTGCTTATCATTAGTAGTTTTTGGTGAATTAGGATTGCTGATACTGTGGGTTCTTGCTATATACTGCATAAAATTATTTACATTTTGTCACTTGTCAGTATTGTTGCTATGTTCGATTCATGAGTGTGTTAACCTATTGTTGTGATGGGATTTGGAACATGAAGGGATGTTTTAGCGCTGGGGACTGTTCTGCTTGCTGTTGAGATATTTATGAGCTCTGTTAATGGATAGTACAAGGAAGAAAAAAAGCTAAAAATGTTGTCATTGAAATGTCCACTATGGTCTAATGCTATGCATTAAACATGAACTTATTATTTTCGTTTTAATTATTTAGAAATTTGGTGATTTTCCTAACCTCTCATTCTACTATAATTTCCAAATGATACACTTATGAATTTATTGCCCGTAAGTTAAATGACCCTCTGTGACAAGGCTGAGTTCGCAACCTGTTTTCTCTTTGGAACTATCATTCTTGATATTTTTCCATGTTTTCATTTCCTTCTCCCACATGGAAATAGGATTTCCTCTGAATATGCACCTTCATGCAGGAAGCGTGCAAGTGTTTCTTTTACATATAATGCACACGTGTGTATACAGAGTCGATGTGCAGACTGAATGAGTTTTTTATGTTGAATAAGTGAATTCTTGAATAAACTTCTGTGTAAGATGGAGTAATTCCAGTTTTCAAGTGATATTCTTAGGCTTTTTGTGTGAAAGTATAGCTTTGATCAGTTCTGAAATGATAAATTTAAGGTTCTTGCATTATGTTCTGAGTGTAATATGGTCGCGTGGTCTTTTTTTTAAAATGACCTGAAAAGAGGAGGGAGACTATGGACAGGGAATCAAATGCATTTGAGTAGATTCTTGCTTTATGCACTCTCTTAATTTTTTGTTGTATCCCAAGTTTACAATGGCTTACTGGAATGCTATTGTGATGGTATTAACTGTTGAAGGGGAGTTTTTACTCAACCGTAGCAAACTCATAATCTGTTGAGTTTGGAACACAAAGGAAATAATTTTATTTATGAAATGGAATTTTACAATTTTGGACAGACACTCAACAAGGACCACTATCTAATATTTTATCCACTTAAATGAAATTTTTTCTCTCTAACATACACACGGCTGTATCTATATCTCCACTTTCTCTCAATTCATTCTCACCTTACACACTTCTAACTTCTCTCACACACTAATACACACAAAATGTAACTAAGCACAGATATATATAGGCATTGAAGTCAGTGGCTTTTTCTTCTACACAAAAGTCGGTGATTCTAGATAATTCCATAAATTAATTATAAGGAATTCTCATGGACTCTCGAATAGTGGTGGTGTATGGATTCTTCTAGGTTTCTCTAGGTGGTTGGATAAGAAAAAATCTGGAAATGATCTTAAGCTGAAGTCGGAGATGTCTTCTTCAATTCTCCCTTTCAGTACCGATTTTTCATTTTGACTCTTTTCTTTTTAGTCTCTCCAGCTTTGCCTGAAACTCGACCAATTTCAAATCGTCCAATCCTTTATTCAATGCATTGGCGACTTTAAATATATTTGACTCTTTTATGCTTTCCTCTTCATCGATTTTTAGATTAGAATACTTGGTACTTGATTTCTCATGTCTACTCAACTTCTTTACTAGTGATTGTGAACTTTGACGTACTTCAATATCTTGTTGACTCCTTCAATCCCCCATTAGTATTTTCTGGTCCACATCATTTTGCTCTGGAATTTGTGTTGCTCTTGTAATCTCTATTTTACCATTTGATACCTATAAATCTTTAGATCCCTCGACTCTTCGTTGTGCTTCCGTGATCTCCTCTTGTAATTTGTCTTCTATTTCCTTTGAATTTAGCAACTTCACCATTTGCGGTGTCTGCCAAGAATATGCTTTTCAACACTTCTTTGAAATTTGTTAATTCCTCCCTCAGCGGAGTCCACCAAGAATACGCTTTATTAATCACAATATCATCTCCTGAGTTATCGATCCAATCATCTTCGCAATCAAATTGTTCAGGAAGAACCACAACGAATTCTGATTCATCCTTTATACTCAAATTTGTTTTTTTTTTCAGCCTGTTCAATTACTGTTGTGGATGTCACAGCATCCCATTCTTCTTCACTATTATATTTCTCTTGCTCGTTGCAGGTTGCTATATAGCCTTCTAATGGTCTCGTTTGTGACATACAAAACACGAGTCATTAGTTCGTTGAAATCCCTTAGTTGACCGACCTCTCCTGTCACGACTATGTTTGGCTCCCCTTGTCATAGAACCTTCTTCTTTTTTATTTTCTTTTAGTTTTTTATTATTTTGTTGACGGAGTTGACCTCTTCCTTTATAACTATATAGTGCTGCTTCTTTTTCTTCTTCTTCTTTTTTTTTTTTTTTTTAATCCAGACCCTTAACATTTGCTTAGTTAATGCTTCTTGGTCGGTCGCAAATTTTCGAGATTGACCAATGAAGATTGCTCTGGCCAACCTCTTCGTCATCTAGCAAGCTTTACAAAAGATTCATAATCTCCTTTTGTGCACGAACACCCGAAGCTCAAATATCCGTCTGCGAGTGCCTAATTGATGAGTATGGAACACTAAGGAAATAATTTTATTTATGAATTGGAATTTTACAATTTTGGACACACTCAACAAGGACCACTATCTAATGTTTTATCCACTCAAATGAAAATTTTTCTCTCTAACATACACACAGCTGTATCTATATCTCCACTCTCTCAATTCATTCTCACCTTATACACTTCTCACTTCTCTCACACACTACTGAGCACATATATATATAGGCATTGAAGTCGGTGGCTGCTTCTTCTACACAAAAGTCGGTAATTCTAGGTAATTCCATAAATTAATTATGAGGAATTCTCATGGACTCTAGAATAGTGGTGGTGTATGGATTCTAGGTGGTTGCATAAGAAAAAATCTGGAAATGATCTTAGAGCCAAAGTCGGTGATGTCTTCTTCACGACTCTTTTAGGAGTCCATCGCTGAATCCCATGGCATATTCACTAAGAAGAGGGTGGAGTAGAAATAGATTTCCATTTTATTATATTACTGTTATTACTTCATTATTTCTTATTTCTTTCTTTTGTGTGTGTGTGTGTGTGTGCATGTACCGTATTTCAAGTGTTAATCTGTTTTTGGCCAATGAAGTCTACAAAGAGCCCAAGGCTTTATAATTGCAGTGATAATAAACCTCCTGGATGTATATATTATTTTCAAATTATATTTTCTCATGTTGGAAAACATTATCGTCAATTTTCGCTCCTTAATCAAGGGTTTTTCCTAATATCCATTGTGTGTACATATAGCTCTAGCCAGTATTTTACTTTAGACATCACGGACATTAAGCTCGTCAGATTCATATTTTAGTTCTTATGCATAATGTCTTAATTGGGAAAAATGCGCTCCATTGTCCCAAACCTATTGCTGCAGTTGCAAGTTGGTCCCTAACCTTCAATAAAGAGCAGGAAACGAAATAACTGTTTGTTATAGTTGCACAGACAGTCCCCCATGATGGAAACAATACAATTCTCTATTAATTTGTCAAGTGGCCATTGCTTGTCCAGTTTATTTGAGTAGATTTTGATTCCCAAGTTGGGTTGGTTCCTTAAAGCTTCAAGTGAGCCATGCTTCCATTAGAGTCCCATGATAATTTAACGAAGGATTGGATGTATTGGGGACTGATTGTGCAAATCAATTAAAGATTGGGGACCAACTTGTTATTTGAACAATAGTTTGTACCAATGGGGAAATTTTCCCTTCTTAATTATCCTGATTTCTGGTACACTTTCTTGCTCTAAAGTGCAAGCTCCAGAAATGTACATTACTTGCAACTGATTCCAAATAAACTATTACCCCAGGATATAAATGGAAGGCATTTAACTGTAAATAAGGCTGCTCCAAGAGGTTCACGACTAGAAAGACCTCCCAGAGTGTTCGAGCCTTCCTTCAGAATTTATGTTGGTAATCTACCATGGCAAGTGGATAATGCTCGATTGGAGCAGGTATTCAGCGAGCATGGCAAGGTGGTTGATGCGAAGGTAGTATTTGATCGGGAGAGTGGCCGTTCACGTGGATTTGGTTTCGTGACAATGTCAAGCGAGACAGAATTGAATGACGCTATAGCTGCCCTTGATGGACAGGTAATTAATATGGCCATGCTATTCCTTTGACTTTCAGTTATCTTGTAACCAAATTTGATGCTTAGAACTAAAATAAATTTTGCTGGAGATCAATAGTAACTTCTGCTCGAGTTAAATGCAAGGGAAACCTATGCCATAAATAAAATTAATCAGAATCGTTATATTTTGTGATATTCAATAACTAAACCAAATATTCATATTAGAGAGTACTTAAGCACTTGCGTACAGCCAATCTTAACATATCAAATTGTTAATTATCTGATATGGAATGTTAAATGTGTAAAAACCAACCTTAACAAGCAAACTCAAGTGCCAAATCAAAATCGGCAAATATTTTTGGGCATTTTGTTAACTGCAAAATTTTGTTAAATATTGTTTTGGAACTTGATTTTGCCTATTAAAGTTGATTTAAATTCGACTATTGTGATAGTTGTAAATTTCAGTCTACTCTTGTGATTAAATGGAACTTAGATACAAACAAGTGGATATGAATTTGAATTAATTTCACATTTCTAGCTACCGACCTTTTGTTTTGAAGCCAGTAGAACTCTTCAATAATTTCAATTTACCTGAAAAAACTTCTGCTTGTGTTGCCTTTAGTTATATATAATTTGGGACTCCGCTAATTTGAGATCTTTCTACTATAGCGAGCGCAAAAGAGACTAGGAAATGAAACATTGAGCAAGTGACCTCTAAAATCTTTGAGGAAGAAAGGAATTTAAATTTTAAGAAGTTCTAATACTCAAGGTGCATGTGTGGCATTACTATAATAGATAATATTTTTACCTTTTTCTTATTTAATACATTCCATTAACGTCTAATCCACCTTACTAAACAGGTCAACGGAGTATATTTTTTCTTTGATTTATCACCAATTCACATGTTTGAAAGAACGACGTGATAGTTAAAATAGCGTCTCTCTGCTTCTGACCTCTAGTGTAATTTGTACTGCAGAATTTGGATGGAAGGGCGATTCGAGTGAATGTTGCTGAGGAAAGACCAAGGCGGAGCTTCTTTTGATTCGTAGTTACTTTTTTCTGATTCAACTTATTTGCACTTCAGTTATTGCATTTTCCTGTTTGAGAAAGATCATTTTTGAGTCGTCTTTGCTTATGGTGCTGGTTTTGAACTTGTCATATAATCAATGTCATAGTAGTTAAGAAATTGGGATATGTAAGTTCACATTTTAAATTTGTACCTTCATCAAATTTTCTTATGGTGCTTGTGTGGATCTCTTGTTTTGAAGTTAACAATGCCAATGTAGTGTAGACTGTGGTTTGAAATGTCCACAAAAGTGAATTTCTATTTGATATGTAAGACTTACGATGAATGAATGAGATCTTGGTCAATTAATACTCTCCATAGAGTTTAATTGTCGAATGAAATAAGGGAACTTAAAGGTTAACAAAACCTGATATAGTCGTTGAAGTTTCAAGAGATTTTATTACTTGACTCTTATGATTTTGGAGTTCAGTATAAGCAACATTTTAGTTGATAAATTGGATCTATAACCAGGTATAAAAAAGTTAGCCTCGGCTTAATAACCATTATTTCAACTCTTTAATTCTTATAACCATTTTCAATTAAGCATTTATACAATAAAATATTTTGTGCGTAAATTTAAATTTTGTTTTCTATTTTTTAAATGTATATT
>CADEPD010037685.1:0-11519 GCA_902829195.1 Fraxinus dipetala | reverse complement strand
CTCATTTTTAACCGCACATTCTTTCATAAAATAATGTTATATGTAAACTCAAAATGTTTTCTTATTATTTAATTACACATTTTTTAAAAAAAATTACTATTCCAAAATATATTTTTCCTAAAAATCTCATTTTAATGAAATTCAAATCGGAGCGAAGTAAAAAATAATTCAAATATAGATACTGCTAGAAAAATCTTCGTTTTTACGAAATAGTTTGAAGGCAATTTTGTCATTTCAACAATAAAGATTCAAATTTCTTTGTAAGAAAAAGGTATGACGAAAAATCATCGCCAATTAACGATTCCGTAACGAATTTGGTTTCTACGATCGATAACTATTTCTCCTTCTGTAGTATCTTTATTGAAGTTTTTTGTTTTACTTTGTGTCATTAACGATAAGAGCTATTGATCTAGGATCGAATTTATTTATTTTTTAATTTTTTTGAGAATGCTTTTTCTTAAGGTTGTCAAGAACTCAATTCTCTAGATATAGTACTATTTGTGTCAATTGCTCAAATCCTTTTTTTTTCTTTTTTCCTGCTTTACAACTAGAGGCCAATAACCCGAAGTCAATGAGCTTAGTAGCCCAACCCGTATTATATAATGGTCCTGTTCTTCACCTGGGCCAAACTAGGGTTTTAGTTTTCATCTTCTCCGGCAATTACACTCTCGCCGTTCCCGAAAGAAACATTCAAAAATGGTAAAGGGTCGCCAAGGAGAGCGCGTCAGGTACCCGATCAGACCTAATCTATGCACTCAACTGTATGTTTTCATAATTTTATCAGATTTTGGATTTTTTTTTTGTTTAATTATGTGGTTGATTGCAGGTTGTATGTTAGAGGAACGATCCTGGGGTACAAGAGGTCGAAGTCGAACCAGTACCCAAACACGTCCTTGATTCAGATCGAGGGAGTAAACAGCAAGGAGGAGGTAGCGTGGTACCAGGGCAAAAGGATGGCGTACATTTACAAGGCTAAGGTTAAGCAGAATGGAACCCACTACAGGTGCATTTGGGGTAAGGTGATTCGTCCCCACGGAAACTCCGGTGTTGTTCGTGCTAAGTTCAAATCCAACCTTCCCCCCAAGTCCATGGGAGCCCGAGTTCGCGTCTTCATGTACCCTAGCAACATTTGAAGGTATTGGTTTTTTTTATGCAAGTGAAAATGTGACTGCTTTTTACTGTGTGTGTTTTTTATTTTAATTTTTACTGTAAAAAACGAATTTTATTATCTGTTTGATAATAATTTACTTGTTAGTTGGGGTTTTTTTAACAGTATTTCCCTAGTTCTTTCCTAATTGAATTATGTGCCAATTGGCATTTGAAAATTGTAATACTTTTACCTTGAATTGTTGATTTATATATGATAAACTGACATTTAATTTGCCATGTTTTGAGGCCACAAATTTGATAAATAAATGCAGTTATGTATATCAGGGTTCGATATATGAGTATTCTCGTGCCTTTAATTTTACCTACGAGCTCGATGAAGTGTAGTCTCCATTTGTACATCTTGATAGTGGATTATCTAGTGTTCATTATCATATAGTTAAGGCTTGGGGAAATTAACAGTATTAGGAAATGAAAGATTTGAGAAATTATTGAAAAATTGTTTCCAAAATCTCTAGAGTGGGAAGGGAAGTAAGGGTTATTGGATGCTTCAAATAATTTTTATTTGCTCAATTGTGTAGTACACTTATATCCATTATTTTAAGAATAATGCTATTCGCATTTGCTCACTACAACAGTTGCCTTACGTGGCGGCATACACATGACATGTGGTTATTTAATACATGAATCAATAAAAAATATCACATTAATGCATCAAATAGCCACTTGTCAATGTTGTCATGTGTATGTCACGTAGGGCGACTGTCGTAACAAGTGATTACGAATATCATTACTCTTATTTTAATTTGCAATTTATCCCTCATTTTCAAATTTTTATTTGAAAGTTGCTACCAGCCATGTGGACATAGCTAAGCATTTCTTGATATTACTAAAATTTCTGAATCAGTGTAAAATGTGTAATTTCCGTTCAGTTGCAGAATTGATTGAATATATTAACCTTGATTGGGCTTAGCCTCTATTTGGCAAAATTCATAAATCATTCATAAATGATCAATCTTTATTTTCGACGACACATTCCAATGGACCCATAAATACTATTCATCATTTCTATCTCTATATAAATTAAAATGTTTATATATTCTTCTTTCCAAATGGAATGCTAGTTGGAACCAACTCATCTTTCTCAAACTAACTCTGTATATGCATTCAAGCATTAGTAAATCTTATTTGCTTATATCTATGTTATCTTGGCATGTAGCCTACTCTATTTTGGTAGTTCAATTGTGGGATTTATTTCTTTTTGTATTTCTGGAATATGAGTGTCTTGTCATAATTCATCCTATTGATAGTACAGAGTTGTGTTGTATATTTACTGAAAAATTTGACGATATTTTACATTCCTGATATCTGAAATCTTTGTTTTTGCCACTTTATGTTCAACAAACTTCATACCTACATCTATTCAAAGTAGTACTTGATCATTGTTTTGCATAATTGTGCGATGGTGTTGAACAAGTAACATTTTCAATATTGTTGAGAGGTTTGTAACGTTTATTTTCCATTTTTCCCTGTCATTCTTGCAGCGTTCTTAAGAAGTAGCGGAACAGAGTTTGAGCATTGGTGGCTATTAGAAGGACCTGTTTTGCTTTCTTTTTACTCCCTATTTTGGTCATGTTTGTTTATCATCAAGGATTTTACGGTCTGGTCACTGTTTTAATCATTATTATCAATGATTTCCAGTTTTGACGTTTGCTTGCCAGATAATGCTTCTGAGGGAGGTCCGTAAATATGGTTTCATTAGCTTCAAATATAAGATCAATGGAGGTGGGTGATCTAGTGTCAAACCAACTAGTTCTCATGGAGCTTTAGTTTATCACTGTTCATTCAAATGATTTGATGATTCAGAATTTATTAAGGGGGGAGCTAGCTTGCTCAAAATACGTATATCAAGATAACAATTGCAAGGAGATGTTAATAAAATATGCACCAAACCATTTTAAGATGATCTGAGTTGAGCAACATGGCAGCTCTTCAAGTTTGCAAGGGTCTATCAATTTTGCTTTTGCTTGTAAAACAAGTTTTTTAGAGAAAGGTGATGCAAGTGTTTGAAAATTAATTCTTGAAAGTTTTTTTTTAACTTCTAAAGTCTTTGAATCGGCCTTTGATCATCTTTTTGTAGAAGTTCTTATAGCTTGATAAAAAAAAATTTGAAATTTTTATGAATATGTTTAAAAGTAGTTTTTTAGTCTTAAAATAGTTTTAACTTTTTAAAAGTTATTAAACAAACCCTAAGTGTATCTTCAAGATGGGGTCGGATAAAATTCTCGAGCACAATCGAGCGGTTTGGTTCCACTCTTTTTAAGTTAAATATCTGAATGGTATTAGAATTGAGTGAGCCAAGTTTTCTCAATCATTTTGCCATTTTTCAAATAATCGAAGTTGAAAGACGACATCTCTCTTCATTTTACCCTTTTCTGTCATATTTATAAATTTTCTCCATTTTGATCAAAGTAATTTGTGTACATTGAAGAATGGTTTTTATTAAACAATTTGTTATATTTTTATTTTTAATTTGGACTACATTATTTTGTAAAAGTTAATGTAGTGTTACAAGAGTTAAGTTTGAATATATCATTAGTTTAATAAATATAACATTTTAAATTAATTAATGTCATTAATTCGGTACCATAATTAAATTTAGATACGATATTTTTAGCACTTGTTTGACATTCATTTTTTTCTCATTCTCATTTTTTTTTCATTTCAACCACACATTTTATCAATAAAATAATATTACACATAAATTCAAAAATTCTCTTTACTTTTTAATCACACATTCTTCCATCAATCACTATTTCAAATCAAATTCTTCTCCAAAATGGGTGTCAAAGACACCCATAATGCTAATACATATTCTTTGCAGCCATATACGCCTACATTTAGGCATTACTTGTAAATGTTTATAACAACTTAATATGCTAAACCAGATAAGACAATCATATAATTTATGAAGTTTTGAACTTGAAGTAGGATTGAACATAGTTCTGTTTGATTTTAAAGAGAATCGGAGTAGAACGAAATTTTTAGGTATTTAGTAAGTAATCTATCAAGTGTCATATAAGAACTTCAATTAACTAAATAATAAGTGTTGACCTGGATTCTTGTACGGTTGACATGGATAATAGATCACAGTTCACTAACATTCATGTAGCTCTTTTTTTTTTAAACACACTTAAACAAATCGTTAAAGCGCATGACCTTCTTTAGTGGTGGGAGAGGCGGTCACGAGCAGTTCGATGATTAAATCAATCTATTTGTAAAGATATATTTGAGTGTAAAATGTCCTAAAGGCATGAGCCACAAAAAAAGGGGTACAATGAAGTTATAAGAGAACAACAATGAGAGAGCAATCTTATTATTGAGTGTGTAAAATTGCATTACTTTCAATGATACTAAATGTGTGCTTTTATAGTAGAAAGATGTGGAATGATAATCGTTGGATGAAGAAACACGTGATATCATTTGAATGGTCGAGACGTCTCTTCCTAGATGTCAATCCACCATTCTTAGGTTCATGGACATTTAATGCTTTAGAAAAGGAACCACCCTAAGACTTAGGCCTAATGTGGAAAAAGTAGACTGACAAATTGACTTTATAGAATGATTGTTGCAAAGAAATTACATCAATCAATTATAGAAAATCTTGTAAAGAAGATCTTCTGTGGAGGTGCCTCATACGCCTAGAGGATATCCGTTTCGAACTGGTGCTACAGCACGTTGCATCGTTTGACCTTTCTACGAGAGTTCGTCCTCAACATGGAATTTCAACGAATTGCATCATTTCGACTACTAAAAGGCCTCGGATAAGCAAGATAAGATAGTGATATTGAGTGCAAGCCTAATTTTGTTTGCTAATTGTTTGTCATGTGGTCCGTGGTTGGAGCCTCATCGAATGAGGCATAATAATAAGCTACATGTTCGTTTCTTTATTTTGTCCTTTTGTTTTATTACTTGGGGCTAGTGTGAACATTCATTCTAATCATTAAAAAAAAATCGTTTTCTAATAATCCTGTTGGTAAAGTTTCACCTTAATTTGTTATTTTGATTTTTTTTTCTTTTATTAGTAAAGCTTCACCTTAATTTGTTCATAAAGATACCAACTCAAAGACGTTTCTACCAATTAATACTCCTTAAAATGAAGTAACAAGATTTATTACAACATTGCACGAATTAATTAATTCCCCTAAACGCCAATTTCATTTTTAATTATCATTTACTCAGTTCCATTCCATTTGTCACTCTCTCTCTCACTGACATGTTCTGCAAACAAATTCTTCGTCGGCCGTCCTCACCTCCATTTCCCACTCCCGCACATTCTCATTTATCCAAATTCTCACAGTTTTCTTCTCTGTATATCACCCAATATCTTCGTACAATTTGTCTATTTATATAAATCCCATATCAACACCCAAAAATCTCCAGTTGTTTTTTTTTCTATTCGTGCACTGATGTTAATGGCAATTGAATTGAATCACATCCATTCATGCCCACATTTCAACCTCAAATGCCCCTCAGATCCCTCTTTGTCTTCTAATCTTATCCCCCCTTTCCCAACCCTAATAGACCAATTCGCAATTCTTCATAATCTCGCCTCATAAATTTGTAGTTCTATTTTTCATTTTTATTTTTGGGGCTAAAATGGAAAAAATGTCTGCAACGAACTCATCGAGCCGATTTTTTACTATCGGTTTAGTGGCAGCATGGTATTGTTCTAACATTGGGGTGTTACTTTTGAACAAGTATTTGTTGAGCAATTATGGGTTCAAGTACCCGATTTTCCTGACCATGTGCCACATGACGGCGTGTTCGTTGCTAAGCTACATCGCGATCGCCTGGCTCAAGATGGTTCCGATGCAGACAATAAGATCTAGGGTTCAGTTCATGAAAATCTCTACTCTTAGCTTGATTTTCTGCGCCTCTGTTGTTAGCGGGAATATTTCGCTCAAGTACTTACCGGTTAGCTTTAATCAGGCCATTGGTGCCACCACTCCTTTCTTCACCGCTGTGTTCGCGTACTTGATGACTCTGAAAATAGAGGCATGGTTGACATATGTAACGTTGATTCCGGTCGTCGCTGGGGTCGTCATTGCTAGTGGGGTATGTTCGAATTAGGCAAATCCACGTTTGTTTCTTATCTGGTTTGTTTACTTTGGGATTTTCTGTTTGAAGCTTTCTTTTATTTTCATATATGAGTTTTTCTGTTGATATGGTCTGTTCCGTTGGAGAGTTGGATAGTGATTTTTTTTTCTTTCTTTTTTAAATTCCAGTGAAGTAGTAAGCTTCCCCAATGGGGTTGAGGGAGTTTTAAGATGATTTGATGGATTGTGGTTTTGTTCATTGGTAGTCCTATTGAAAAAAGAACGACCAGAGAATTAATTGTTAATGACGTAATTCAGGGTAGTGTAGAACAAGATACTGGTTTCTGCATATCAATACAGGTGTATAGAAAATGAAAGTTTTTTTGCCCCCCCGGTTTGAGCCACGTTAAGATTCTCATTCTCATTCTTCTACTCATTTTCAACCACACATTTTTCAATAAAATAATATTTTCCATTACGTTAATAATTTTTCCTTCTTTTTCAACCACACATTCTCCATCAATCTACTATTTCAAAATACATTTTTTTTCCAAAATAATGTGGTTCAAATATTTTCTAATACACTAAGGGTATGTTTATACACCGTATTGGTCAGCTTTATCTAGTACATCACACAAAATTTCTTTCATAATTCCATATTTCCATCTAGTGTGATTCAGTCTTACATATAGATGAATTTCAGCTAGCAGAAGCTGCTTTTGTTTGTTTCTGATTGAGACCATTATTGCTTTGTTATGAAATATGTTGACCATTTAGAAGAGGAAAACCAAACTTATTTTTCCTTGAGCTATGAATTGCATGTTAGTGCTGAAAATGTTTCTACGAATTTAGGCAAAATAAATTTTGTTTCTGAATTATTCCATGATGTTAGGGTGAGCCGAGCTTCCACTTATTTGGGTTTATCATGTGTGTTGGAGCAACAGCTGCTAGGGCACTTAAATCAGTGCTGCAGGGAATTTTGCTTTCTTCCGAAGGGTAATATTTTTACTTCTTTGCATTATAATATCTGGTTATGTTATTGCACGAGCTTCTAGCCTTTCATTTGGAAGGCCTGTACATGCATGCTGAAACGTTTGTTATTTTTCTTGAAGGGAGAAGCTGAATTCTATGAATTTGCTCTTGTACATGGCTCCTATTGCTGTTGTATTTCTACTTCCGGCAACACTCTTTATGGAGGAAAATGTAGTTGGTATCACATTGGCACTTGCAAGAGAGGATACCAGAATTGTTTGGTTACTGCTATTTAATTCTTCACTTGCATATTTTGTAAACTTGACCAATTTTCTGGTGACAAAGCACACCAGTGCTTTGACTCTTCAGGTATTCCTTGCTTCCTCGTCCTAGTTGTTATCCTTATATGATTTGGATTTGCGAATTGACCTCTAGCTGCTAATATATTTGTCTTGTTGGTATTTGATCTGAGGAATTCATAATTTTCATTTCAAGCAAAAAAAGATCAAGTTCCATTGATATTTTAGCTTGTGGTACTAGAATGGGCAATAACGAAATATGATGTTTAAGAAATAAACAGGATAGGAGGATAAAAAATGATTGCATTTAATCTATCCGGTGAATATTATCTTTGATATTCTGCATATATTTTGATTTCTAAACTTGTATATTTGGGGGGTAAAGATACAAACACTGCTTTGGATTTGATGGAAATTTATAATTTAAAGTTTGTCCTATTTTCCTGCCTTAAGATATTTTCGTAGAATAATGTCTATTTCTCTCTACTTTCATAGCATTTTGTTGAAGAAATTTGATTTGGCTGCTGAAATTGTAACACCCCAAATGTTCATAAACACTGGAGTATTACCAAAAAAAAAAAAAACTCACTTTTCTTTACAAGTCACCTAACTAATTAAATAACATGTCTTTTGAACAAGCTAAACTAATAAATTGAAGGATAGAAAAACTTAATGTTTATTTTTCTTCAATTCACTGGCAGCCTGTATCACCATCTTGCAACGAATTCAATCGACTCGAACTAACCTTTAAAATTATTGTAAAAGTGAGTATTTAAAAACATCCAGGAAGATACGTGCAGCTTGCAAAGTACGGTACTAGTCTATCACACTATTTAAGAAGCAATAATAGTTCCCCTAGTGAACAGAATCATTGATAGAGAATTAATTGATGTGCCATGTTACTTTTGCTTAGCATAAGCTAAGCAACGGTGTTTAGTAGATCATTTCTCATCATAGTTAATCAAATCTAGTCTAAATCAAACTCTGTTGATACTACTACTTGTAAACTCTCTCTCTCTCCTTTCTCATCATATCTCCTCGACTAAGAGAACTCAACTCCAACAAGTTAAGACTGCGAAGAATTCCTCTTATGTTGTTTCTTCTACCTTTATTTACATTGCTACCTCTGTTACTTGTTATGATATGAATAGTATATTTTTCTTATTTTTGGTCTCTGCTACATTTTTGCTTTGGTGATATGATTCATGGTTCTTTCAGGTCCTTGGAAATGCAAAAGGGGCTGTGGCTGTTGTAGTCTCCATATTGATATTTAGGAACCCCGTCTCAGTTACTGGAATGCTTGGGTACAGTCTGACAGTCATCGGTGTTATTCTCTATAGTGAAGCTAAGAAGCGTAGTAGATGAAATGACTAAACTGGAAGAGCATCAACTGTGATATTGATCTGTTCTGTTTTGAAATGTGAAGAGAGTCTCAACCTGCTGAGGCAACGTTTGGCCCATTTCCTTGCAGTTGGCATGTGGAATCTGTCTTCACATTTTTCCAGAAGCCTGGGAGAGAGGCTTCAACACGTACCAGCAAAGTACACATTATTTTTCAGAGGTAGAAATGTTAAACGAGTTAAAATGTCTTAATAGTTCCCAGCATGAAGTCAGGGAAGAAAATATAAATAATTTTTTATAACTTTATTTCATTCAGGAAGATTATACCGCAATCACAATTACCCAGCATTTTTTTTTTGGTGTCTTGATTTATGAAAATTCGTGTAGGTTTATGAATTTGAGTCCATTCTTAGCTAGTTGTTCATGCGATTATACACGTTTATGTAAAGATGGTGAGTTATTCTAGTTTTAATTTCATGACGAATATGCATTAGGATTTGGATTTGGCTATTTAAACATCTATTTTTCATTGCTCTTCACTTTTAGTTGAGATTTGCTGTTCATTTTTACTGTCCATCCAATTGCAAATTGATACATTATGGAAAATTAAAGTCGTCATCAAATTTAATTTTCCAATCCTAACATCAATTTTAATTTTTCATGATGTGTTAATTTGTAGTTGGATGGACAGTAAATTGGACAGCATATCTCAACTCAAATCACATTACATGTCCAGATATGGGGGTGTGTTCAATGTGGAAATGGGCTTCAAAAAAAGTTAAATTGCCAATGACAGTGTTAAATGTAAAGTGGGTCATTCGTTTCTAGTTTTGTGCAATTAAGCCATTTAACTTCGATATTTGTTCAGGTCTGGCCACTATGTCCATTGCAGTTTGTCTTTAATTTTGTGCAATTTTCCGTTAAACTTCGATGTGTGTTCTAGTCTTACCTTTCTGTCCAATCTGCCAATTGCAGTTCGTTCACGAGACACGGCATCCAATTTTTAACAGTAAAAAGGGAGAGAAGGAAAGGGAAACTAAGGGGAGGTAAAAAAGAAAAGAAAAAATCAAGTCCATCATCTTTTCCTACTAAACTGTCCTTTCCCGAGACACCGCCATCCCCCTAGCTTGAACGCTATATTGAGATAGATTCGATCATTTATGGATGTTTCAAACTTCATTAACTTCTGGTTCATAAGCAACGTCTTGAACTGAATGGAACTCGTAATGTTAAAAATAATTTTCAATAATTTTTTCTATGTATGTACATATAAACTTGTATTCATGACTACATTCATTGTTTTTTATGTATATTTCTTGTGCATGAGTTTTTTCCTTTTAAATTTTTTCAGTATAGGATTATTCAATGCAGTCTGCACAATATGTAATTTTTTTTTTTTTTTATTTTCGTGATTAATGGAAGCACGTGTGATCTTACCAATTTATGACCATTCTTAACAAGTTATAAGTGATAAACATATGAATTGAGAGGTAATCTAGTTTGAATTGCTTTTGAATTTGGATCTGGTCTTTTGAGCATATGTTATTTCTTGCACATCAGTGTTGTTGCCTTAGAACGTATCGCCAGAGGTGATTGAACATAAACTAAGGTGTAATTTAAAGATTTGGAAAACTAGCAAGTAAACAACGTCTACTTTGAAGCTATTTACTTTCTACTTGGGACGGTGATGAAGAAGTAAGGGGAAAAAATAAATAAGATTTGCATATGATTTATTTTGATCCAGAGAAATCTTATAGCACGGTGTTTTCGAAAATTTAAAGATTGATGGTGGAAGCAAAAATAGGAAAAAGTGTGCTAAATCCTGCTGCGTGGTTGGGCTTAGCTACTAATTTGTCCAGCTTTTGTCGTCTGATCAACGCTTTCCTTTTCTCTTTTAGATCTCAACACTTGTTCGTATCATGGGTTGATGACCTATGGTATCGGACAGTACTTCCTTTGATTGATTTTAGCAGAATTTTTCCTTAACAGTGAGGGCCTGCACTTCACGTGCATGAAGACTCCTAGAAAAGTGATCAAGGGAGAAATTCCTGAAATCTCTCTAGGTACGAATGTGGTCATTCTGCTTCATCGCGTTCCCTCCTCTCCGGCATGGGCCACTTCTCTATTTTTTTTGGTTTAGGCCGAGGTACATCTCTAACATCTATTATTTTCTTATTCCTGGTATGAGGTAGCCTTTTCTGCACTGATGTGACTTTTAGCTCTGCTCTGGACCTAATGGTAAATTTTTGATCTTTCCTCATGGACTGATCTCCAGAATCTCGTCTTGGATCTTAATCCTGATAATTCCACTAGAGTTGCATTATTGGAGATCTTTTCGACCTCGATGATCAGTTTGTTGAACCTATTGATGTAGTGATGCAGGATGAATTAGAATTATAGTCAAGAAGAAGATAAGAAGCAAAAGAAGCAGAAGCTAGAAGAAGAGGGGATGGAGAAAACGGGCCACAAGCCACTATTCAATTCATCATATTCATTAACTGATTCTCAATGTTGATACAATCCATATAAATAGAATAAAATGAGAAAACATAATACATAAAAGGGCCTTGAGCCAGCTCGCCACGACAAACCCAATAAAATGAAGACATAATTAATAAACTCCAATAACAATAAAATAAATCAATCTGATGTCCGCATCAGTTACCTCCAATCTTTACTTCAAAGAAGTTTGTAAAATTGA
>CADEPD010037672.1:0-11502 GCA_902829195.1 Fraxinus dipetala | reverse complement strand
ATGATTTAATTAATTAATTAAATAAGGTTACAGATCTTTGTAATTTGGTCACAATTCAAAAAAATTAAGGTCGCAATTCAAAATTTTATAGGTCACGGTTTGTTTATCGTCACAAATTAAAATTTTAAAAGTCACAATTTATTCATCGGTCACAAATCACAAAATTTATAAGTCACACAACTTATTTTATGGTCACAAAATATTAAATTAATTGATCACAGATTATATTTAGGTCACAATTTATCAAATTATTGATGACAAATTCATAATTTTTATGTCACGTATTATTTATTGATCACAAATTAACAAATTTAATTGTCACAAACGACCAAATAATCTGTGACCACCACTAACCATCAAGTTGTGACAACCACCTCATCATTCCCTCCAGGAACACCACTGCCACCGTCGTCGCCAAAACCACCACCACCTCCCGACAGTAATACCACCTCAAACAAATCAACGCATCGCAAAAAAAAAAAAATCACTGCATCCTCGCACCAATCCACCACCATTTCGACATGCCCATCGCCACCAACACCAAGATCCACCAACAAAACCACTGCACACAACCATATAATAGCCACTGTCTCCTCTCACAGATCTACTTCGCTTCTCGCAGATCTCACAGACCACCACGCCTTCCACAAATCCACCACCACGCCGCACCCCAACACAGCCCATACCACCATCACCACAGCCCGCCATCAACGTACACCACCACTTCGAACCAGATCCAACCACAACCACACACATCACCAACACCTCGTCCGATCTAATCAACGGAGCACTACGGCACTATCAACAAGCCATCAATAAAAAAAACTCGTTGTTCATTTGGCATCACCGCCATAGTCGGCCAATGTTGCAAAATCTGATATCCATTCACATGAACAAGACATCCAACACCACCATCACCGATTTCGTCTAACTCAGCGGTGGCTTCGCGGCGAAGAAAAGGTGAGAGGAGAGGCTTCGAGAATGAGAGAGGGTGTGATGTGATAATAAATAGAAGCGGTAGTGGTACCGGCGCGATGGTACCGGAGCGGTGGTGTCTTCGGGGTGGTGGCGGCAGGGATAAAGAGAGAGGGGTGAGAAAATGGGTCGGCAGGGAGAGAAAGAGAGAGAAGATGGTGAGAAAATGAAATAATTAGGGTTTGAAATTGTGTATGATTGATTTAAATAAAAATTAATTTAAAACTCATTAATTAAAACCTGATTTATGTAATACTAAAGTTGATTCTGGATTTATAAAAATTGTATCTTAAAAACTGTGAAACTGTAATTTCCTCAAAATTTAACTATCAAATTTGAACCCAACCCAATATATTACAAAAACTAGGTGATTGGATTGGGTTGGATGTGTCAATTTGAATGATTTTGGTTTGGTTTTTGCTCCGTCGTGGTTCTGAATACATGGGAAATGATGGAACAAGAAACAACCATGTGTCATTTCATTCCTCTTTGGGCACAAAATGACAAGAACTAGCACAAACTTATACTGAACGAGCTACAATATCATGTAAAATTAAAAAGGTGTTTGGCACCCATTAATTTTTTTATAATTTTTCTTTTTCTTAATTATAATTACACATTCTCCAAATAAAATAATATTACATACAAATCTAAAAAATGTCATGTCCAAAAAAATATGACTTTTCAGCTAAAATAGTCCTAGAATATTACATAATATTTTACTTAATTTTCCTATAATTTCATATATTTAAATGGCTTAAATTTCACATTAATTTCCCATTCAACCGAAATTAGTTTTGAGTAACTAAATTAACTATGTGATCTACTTGTGATACATTCAGCCTTCAAATCTCCATCACTGAGAACAATTTTCTCTTAAATAATCAATCAAAATTAGTCAATTTTTTTTTTTGATAATTCTCCATATGAATGAAAATTGCTACAAATGACTATGCAGTCACGAAAGAGAGTCGAAGCAGGAAGCTTTTGGATCTAGACATGTACCTTGTGGGTGGGTCTGAACATTTCATAGTGAAATACTATCGAATTACTTTGCTAACCAGTAAACGTGATGTTTATAACTGTCAATAGATTGGTGTAAACTAAGATAATAGTACCCACACAATAACCTCCCTAATATTTTTTAGTTCTCATGGTTGTGTTCAATGAACAACTCTTGAATTTTATAAGTACTTCAGAGAATTCAAATTTAGAGACATTCTCATAGAAGCGATCCAATTTCCCACTTACATGGGTGATCCTTTATACTCCGCTTGGTTTTAAGCAATAGATTAAAATTTTAACTAATCTTAGAACACTCTATAGATAGAATGTTTCTTATCGTAGGAATGAATATGAATTAACTCCCAAGTGCTCGCTGAATCTTAATAACTTAGTTGTCTCATTGAACCAAAATCTTGGAATCTCTAGTCAGCAAGATTAAGTTATCATTACAAAAATTATTAAGTAGTAGACTTTAAGCTCATTCTCCTTGAATGTAATATTCATGATCTCTTGGCAAATCTTTTGTTAGTGGATCCACGAGTTTACACTATCTAAAATCAACTGCTTCATAGCATTATGTCTTTGACATTTCGAGACTTACCATAATACAATAGATTTCATGTCTTACTAAATGTAGCTAACTATTACAATTAGTTCATTTAATAGACACATACAGACACCATTTAAGGAATCATTCAATAAATATTTGAAACCACGTACTTCTTTCCAGATTCATATAAAGCTCTAAATTGATCTTCCAATTCACAAGTTGTTTTGGAGAGTTTTAAACACACAACTGCACTAATCATGATAACATATATTTACGTCATTCACAACCACTGATAAAAGATTTCTTGAAAAGTTAAGGATTAGTAATCTTTTTAGAAATCGAATGGATTCTATCTTGAAATTTGAATCATTAGTACTAAATATCCACTTTACATCATCGTAGCATTAAAGACTAATAGAGTAAACTACAATACAATTTGAATATTGTTCAGTATTCCAATATTATTATTATTATATATTTGATATCCATGCAATAAATGATTTTGTTCCTTTTTTTTTTTTCTAGTGTAGAGCGTTTCACTTTTATGAACCATTCTCATACTTTTAATATTAGTACAAGAATTTTCTACCTCTCCATCTTCATAAAAAAAAAATCCTATGACTTATAAGGTATTCTAGCAATGCTTCTTATCCACAACTCTTTGGGTTGATCTAAACCAAATGCAAAAGTAAAGACGAGAATTGTAGGAATATGAATTTGGTTGAGTCAAGAGTTTGAATCTTTTTCCTTAAGATGATACTACTCTACATGAGTGCTAATTATTTTTCGACATTTTTCTTTCCAAGATACAATGATAGGGTCCTACAATAAGAACATTCCAAATTATATAAATCAACGAACCTACTCATGTTTTCAACTCTCTTTATATGAAGGTTATGACACTTTCACTAACAAAGGAATTATTACCATTCAAAATAATTTTGCTGAAATTATTAAGGCTCCCAAAAGTAATGGGATTTATATTTTAAAAGCTCACCTTTAGTGGGTGATCCACTAGCTGTTGTGGTCTCCCATAGTGATAAATATGAACTATGGCACAAGAAACTTGGCCACATAGGTGGTAAAAGAATTGCATTTGTTGAAAACACAAAGACTACTGGGTGTTGAAAAGATTAAAAAATTATCATTTTGTGAGCATTGCATCTCTGGTAAGCAAAAGAAAATACATTTTGCTACAGACATGCATAAATCTAAATCTATACTTGATTATTTGCACGCTGATCTTTGGGGACCAGCTACTCTGTACACTTATTCTGATTGTAAATATTTTATTCTCATAATTGATGATTTTTTAGAAAGAGTTCGATTATCTTGCAGAAAAATAAATTTGATACTTGCGAACATTTTAAAGTTTGGAAAACTCTTGTTGAAAATCAAGTTAATAAGAATTTAAAGATTTTTATAACGACAAATGACCTTTAATTTTGCAACGAAGAGTTTGACAATCTTGTAAAGAAAATGGTATCTTTAGATATAGAACTGTCACATACACGCCTCAACAAAATGGATTAGCTAAAATGATGAATCATCCCTTTTAGAAAAAAAAAAAGGGTGCGTGTCAATCAGCTCAACACTCCCAAAGTTATTGGGGAGGGGTTGTAAAAATTGCAGCATATCTAATAAATAAATATCATACCAAGTCTCTGAAATATGACATTCTTGATCATATCTGGAATGGTCATCCTATTGACTATTCTAGATTAAGGGTATTTGGATGTGCTGCATATGTACATCAAAATGAAGGAGAATTAGAACCTAGAGCCATTAAAGATATTTTCCAGGATTGTAGATAAGGGGTGAAAGGATACAGAATTTGGCTGAGGGATCCGGGTGGGTACATGGTCATCATTAGTAGATATGAGGTCTTCTATAAAAATGACATGCCATGTATTAAAGAAAAGGATAAAAAAGTTAGAAACTTTGTGTATTCTGATCCCATTTCTACATATTTAAATCTTGGAAAAGAATATCAAATTGAGGTGGAACAATTTCAAGAACCTAATACTGAACCTGAACCTGAAACTGAAAATGCAGAAGTAATACATCTTGAAAATCCTTCAGAAAATTATCAACTTGCAAGGGATAGGATTTTGAAGAGAAATTAGGCTACATGTCGATTTGATGAAGTAGATTTTGCTTCTGCTTATAGTGTAAAATTTTTTTTTTAAACAATAAGTTTGAATTTTATGAAGAGGCGATTGGTGGGAAAGATGCAAGTCTTTGGTTTGCAGTCATGAAAGATGAAATGCTTTCATTGGATAAAAATAATACCTGGGCCTTAGTAAATAAACCAAAGGGACAAATAATTATAGATTGTAAATGGAATTATAAAAGAGATGGTGAATCCAAAGATGATAGTGCAAGATTTAAGACTAGGTTAGTTGTTAAGGGTTTTACCCAAAAAGGAAGGAATTGAGTACAATGAACTTTTTTTCTCTTGTAATCAAATATACTTCTATAAGAGTTTTATTATCTCTTGTTTCTCAATTTGAATTTGAACAATTAGATGTAAAAGCTGCTATCTTAAATGGAAACTTGGATGAAAAGATTTATATGTTTCAACATAAGGGCTTTGAAAAAAAAAAGGAAAGAAAATTGCGTATTTTTTAATATAAATCATTGTATGGGTTAAAACAAGCACCGTACAAATTTTTTGACACCTTTATAAAGGTGCTTGAGTTCAACATAAATGAATATAATTCAGGTTTTTATTTTAAGGATGATGGAGTTCAAATTCTTATTATTTTATGTTGTATGTTGATAATATATTGCTTGTTGACAATGATGTTTATGAGATAAATATCATAAAACACAATTAAAACTTGAATTTGAAATGAAAGATTTAGGACATGCAAGAAGGATTTTCGAAATGAAGATTAAAAGAGATAGAATTGGAAAGATGAGATAATACCACGTGATTGATTCGAAAGATGAGATAGTACCACATGATTAATTGGTAGCCATTGATGTGAAGCTTAATGGATTATCTCATTTAAATTCCTGGTTTTTTTCTCATTTATCAAATTATTATAGGGTTTTCTTTCATTGTACCATTTATGTTTCTCTCTGTGTAATCATTCATCTTCCTTCTTTGTAATTTTCATTTTCTGATAAGTTCTTGGTGAGATTTGTAAGATGAAGTATTGTGAGGTCTGTTTTTGGTGAGTAGTAACCTCTGGTTACTTGGTATAATTGTGAGAGAAGATAGTTTGATAGAGAACATGCATATCTTAGGGTTTTTTTATTGACACAATGGATATTGGTCTGTGTACTTTTAATCTTTGATTGTACTAGTGAGTTTAGAGTGTTTACCATATTTCTATAAATGTTCAACATGGTAAATTGGTTTTTTTTAGTTAACGGATGGTGGTACCTTTGAGATTTTATTAATATGTCCTCACTTGTGGTGGAGGAATACTGTGGTTATATGAAAATAATGAGAACAGTAAACGAAGAAGTATTATTTCCCTTACAATAAAAGTAAATGACGAAGAATAAAGTAGTAAACTCCAAATCTCTTTCTTGGGGCTTCTACTTGTTCTTTCTTCAAGAACAAATCATTTTTCATGGAAGAAGTCAAATAATTCCCTATTTGACACACATTCTTTCAAAATGCATTCTTTCAAAACTCATTTTTAACCATACATTCTTCAATAAAATAATATTTTTCATCATATCAATAAATTTTCCTTATTTTTTAACTATATATTTCCCATCGTATCATTATTTAAAATACATTCTTTCCTCAATAATATCCATCAAACAAACCCAAAATATTTCGGTAAGTAGTGGCATTTTCCACAGATGGCGACAATTTGTTGACCTCAAAAAATGAGTCAACAGGATCTCAGCTCCACTTGTGTCCACGTAAGCTTACTCCTGTACAATTGGACAAACCGTTAGTCACATTGGCCTTCTCGGGCGGTGGGGGAGGCGGCTGCGTACACTACGACAATTAGGTCAATTAATAGGGTATTTATATTTGGGTGTGGGACGTACTTTAGACGTGAGCCACTTAGGTGTTCAGGCATCGAGTGTGTATATAAGAGTATATAAAAATGGGAGAGAATAACCTTACAGAGGTTATAGTATTTTGAGTTGCATTATCCTTCCAATGTCATGAGTTGTGATCTTTTATAGTAATAGAGATAGAGCGATAGCACCTGGATGAAGAGGCATGTGGATTTATCTCTTTATTCAAAGTGTCCCATCGTAGACATCATATCACACATACTAGGCCATGCATAATTTAATGCACTCTAAAAAGGTAGCCACTCTAGGGCCTAGGTCTGATACCTATTTAGTAGGATGACAAAACTAACATTCTTTTGCTGCAACATAGGTCACATTAATCACTCGCATAAGATCTTTATGTAGAAGATCTCTTAGGAGAAGTAGATATGAAAGATGATTATTTATGGTTAGGAGGCTTCGCTTCGGTAATGTGGACTTCGACCACTTACACAGTGGTTCAGTTTCAAAGCTTCAGCCACTTACACAGTATTTCAGCTTCAGGGCTTTGACTACTTATACAGTGCTTCAACTGAAGTAACATATCACTTCTCTATTATTGTTTTGTAGCATGTGGTAGCTCACTTCAGACATGGAGCTTTTGCTTATACGGCCTTTGGGTGAGGCGTCAATTCGTCATCTTTACCTACGACTTCAGTTCAATTTTTTATGACGCGAAGTTTGGGTCTTTTGTTTAGGCTCCTTCTACCTCGATTTTGAGACATAACAGTATTTTTAATATAAAATAAGTTTAAATTATCTATTATGCATCACATTTGTTGGAGTTTTTTGATACCCAATAAATCCAGGCGATGACGATAAAATTGATATCGGATATCTATAGATACCAAAGTGACGACTCTACTAGGAAAAAAAATTAATGCACCTTTGGAGGATCTAGACTTTGAGTTGAGTTGGTAGTTTGGTTAATTTATGGATTTGGTTATTGTTAGTCCATTAACTTGGCTCATTGAAAGTGAGTCTTGTCCCAAAACTAAACATAATGCCTATATACACATAGCCGTGTGTTTTCTTCAGTAAGTGTGTGTAGAAGTTTACAAGAGATGAGAGAGTTGAGAGAGACAGTCGGTTTTGGAGAGTTTTTTGTGTGAGATTTAACCTTTGTTTCTCTTCTCCGTCCTCTCTTTATTGCCTGAAATACCATCACCAAGTGTCTATTTTGTAGAGATAAAACTGAGGTAACCAAATATGTTAAAGTTGTTGGGTCGAGCTGGTCGATTTGAAAGTGTTTTAGTTTGATTTTCGAGCTCGAAATCAAGATTTCTCAAGGGTTTCCTGCAACAAATGGAATCAGAGCAAGTGTTGGTGAGAAATATGTAATTTTTGGAGTGCCAAAAATGACTGGAAAGTGTCCACAATCGATCTGAAAATCGACAGAAAAATAGAAAAGAAAATATACAGATTTTCTTTAAACCTATCGGACTTTTTTTTTTTTTGCCTTTCCTGACCAAACGACTCATTGTTTCGGAAAACCAAGACAACTGGTGTGTTGAACAGGCTGAGGCACATCGGGATGGACAGTGCGTGAGATCTAACAGTGGCACGTGGTGGCCACGTACAGAGACGACAATGGTGCATGGCAGCACGTCGGCCAAAATTCGACGAAGGTTTCAACAGACAGTTTGTTCCAGACAGTGTTACGGAACCTGTGGTTGTGTCCATTTTCAGTTTTGGATAATACGGTGAAATCTGGATGATTTTTCGAAGGGGTTTCTTTTGTGTTATTGAGGTTGTCGGAAGCTTTAGGGCGAATAGTGTCGACCCCAAAGTAGTGAATTCGCTTCTCTCGATATTTACGAACCTTCAGACATGGTCTACTCGGTATCATATTCTTTTCCTTTTATTATTGTAATTATGGTTATTGTGTAGGGTAAGAATTTACTTTTCACATTAGAAGTCACCATATGAGGATGGCATTAAGATTGGAGTTACAGTGAAGAGGTAATCATTGCCTGATACTAGACCTAGAAATTACTTATTAATTATTTACCTTAAATTCCTTGTATATTTGTTGCCAATTAAATTTTCATTATTAGAATTGCACGATAGCTTTAGGAAAGTGAATTGTGACTGTACTTTGCTTGTGGTAGTTGTTGGTTGCATTTTGCGTTTTGTGCATTTTTTGGTTAAATGACAATACACTTTGAGTTGTGTTTTTCTAAAAGCAAAATTGTGATTTTTCAATTTGGCAAAATGAAAAGTTTTTTTTATAAAATTGATGATGGCAAATGTAAGTCTAAGGCAAGTGCCAACAATATGATGTTTTAATTGTAGTATTTTGAACATATTGAAAGAGACTGTCATATGAAGGATAATAAAAGGAATGATAAGGAGAGTGGCGATGCAAATGTTGCTACTAGGTTGAGTTATAACTGTGTTAGGTTTATTGAGAGTAAACTTAGTTATTGTATGTGCATCCTTATGTAATCATTTTTGCATGTAAGTGATTGCTTAATTCTGTTGCATGGTTATATGACATTTCAATATGTTTGATATGTGCATTTCATGAATTTGAGAGCAATCTGATTACTTTATCTAATATGTTTGCATGCATAGTGGGTTGAGATCTATGACATACTCCTTTTACTTTGTGAGTGGTGTAAGAGAGTGTAATAGTGAGAAGAAAAAGGGACAGTTGTTTTCTCATTTATTCTTGTGAGCCTGTGTGGTTTATGAGATTAAATGGGACATCCATGTATGGGTTATTTTCTCCCTTTTTGTGAGCCTCTTTTGTGAGTGTGGTGAAGTAACTAACTCTTTCTTCTATTCTCTTTGTAAGTGCTACATTCATCATTTCCTTTGTAGGATAAATCATTTGTGGATTTTTTGAGTATTGGTGATGGAGTAACCTTATAGTATGTGGGTCGATTCAAATTGAACCTAACCTTTGTGGTCGCCAAAGTTGTTGATTTTTTCTACAGTGGGTTTGTTATCCATTAGCAGCAAGTGTGAGAATGTCTATTGGTAATATGGAGTATAGATGCCTAAGAGTGCATTGGTGATATATACATGGGATGTGGATATATCACATTTGGATCACGAGTGGAGAGGTAATTAAATGTTGGAATCCTCTATCTGGTAAGACCTTTCTCAGGTGGAGTGTGAAAGTGAGAGTAACACTTCTATCACTCATGTTAAGTGGAGATATATTCTCCACTTAGGTTGAGAGAAGTAAGATGGTGATATAATATTATCATGTGGACTTAGGTGTATTGTGGATTACCGGTTAGACATGAGTTTTAGTGAACGATGTAGTGAGCATGATAAGCAATAAGAAGATATATATGTTCTCGAGGTGCAAGCAACTCGAAATGGGATATGATAAGTGTGATGAGATGTTTTCGGGGTTCATTTATGCATTTGTTGCATATGTATTGGCCTCTTGATTGATTAACTTGATGGTAGTCTATTGTTCTTTGTGAACGTGTTTTTTTCAAAGATCTGTGTATTATCCTATGTTATATTTTTATCATATGATTATTGGCCCTTGATTGATTACTGTTATTTTTTGCTCCTACTTGGGTTTTTTTTACCTTGGCCCTGATGAGTATATGGAGTGTGTATGGTATGTGTTTCGGGTCCGAAACACGAGGTAAGGTCTCTGGTACCAATTTTATCGTTTATCTTGATTATGCAAGTATAAATTTTGTGTTTTGTTTACTTGCAAGTTGATTGGGTGTCAGGTGGAAATTTGTTGGGTCTTTTGATACCCAATTAATCTGGGCGATGACGATAAAATCAATGTTGGATATTTATCGACACCAAACTGACGGCTCTATTCGGAAAAAAATTAATACACCTTTGGAGGACCTAAGTTTTGAGTTGAGTTGGTAGTTTGGTTAATGTATGGATTTTGTTATTGTTAGCCCATTAACTTGGCCCATTGAGAGTGAGTCTTGACCCAAAACTAAACCTAATGCCTATATACACATAGCCGTGTGTTTTCTTCAGTATGTGTGTGTGGAAGTTTGCAAGAGAGGAGAGAGTTGAGAGAGGCAGATGAGAGAAAAGAGAGGCAGCCGGCTTTGGTGAGTTTTTTGTATGAGATTCAACCTTTGTTTCTCTTCTCCTTCCTCTCTTTGTTGCGTGCAAATACCAACACCAAGTGTCTGCTTTGTGAGGATAAAACTAAGGCAATCAAAGGTATTAGAGTTGTTGGGTCGAGCCGGTCAACTGGTGAGTATTTTGGTTTGATTTCCGAGCTCGGAATCAAGATTTCTCAAGGGGTTTCCGCAACAACATTTGTAGCAATTTGATTACTCAATACATATTTGGAATATTAATATACCTAGGAAGGAAAATGAATTAATTTAACTAATATGATAAATTTGGATGTTTTATTTATATGTAACTGGAGAAACTAAAAGTACAATTTGAGAAGTTATCATTTTGAGGTTTCTCAAAATTTGCTGTCAGATTAATCAGTTTCTTAAAATTTATCAAACATCTAAAACAACTTGTTATAAAATTCGAATTTTGACTCTAAAATCAATCTCAGATAGGGCCAAAGTCGATCTGTTTTAGTGGCAAACTAGTCCAAACATGACCTATTTGAGGTTTGGATCAGGTCAAATCGCCTCGTGCATGGAGGAATAGTCTATTTTACACCACTACTTAAGTTGCTTGCTCCCTGTTTCAATCAATGCAACAGATAGGAGCACAACTTTTTTTGAATAGATACGATTCAGGCAATTATACATATGTTGATTCATTAGACAACATGCATTTTGGTAGTCAAATTTTAATAGTGTAATTTCTTAAAAATCTTATAACGAATAAAGTCGAGTTCAGCCTTGTAAATCTATTTTTATTATGTCATTCAATCCAAAACCACCTCTTACAAATGTATTTATTATGCCCTATGTCCAATCAACTTGGGACATAAACACTTTAAATATATATATAATCGATATATTTTA
>CADEPD010037631.1:0-10180 GCA_902829195.1 Fraxinus dipetala | reverse complement strand
AATTTAGGTTCTAATTACTTAAAATTTTGATTGGAAAGTGAAAATTTATAGTAAATGTAATAATTTGTAGAGAAATTATATACAAATTTTAAAAAATTAGAATGGTTAAGATTTTGTTAAAATGCGTGAGGAAAAGAGTAAAAGAGAGTAAGAGAAAAATTCAAATTTTATTGTGATTTTGCCCCTGTTTGATGGAGATTAAAATCGAATGTTTAGTAAATTTTGATAAAAGTTACACACTTATGGATTTCATGAAATATATTATTAAAATTAATTATTAACTTTGATTTAGATTAAAATTTAGATTTCTATCGATATCAAATATGACTTTATCAAACATTAAAAAAAAGTTAAAATGGTAACTAGATCTTGCATTGGTAACTAGAAACGGGGGCTAAAATCGAAATCTAATAAAAATTGATTTTAATATCCAACAAACAGGGGCTAAATTCTCAATCTTGCATTGGTAACTAGAAAGTTAAAATGAAGCATATTTTTCACGTGTGCCATTTAATTGAAATTTAAGGCTTTCCATTGTTAAAGTGTAATATTACAATAATAATTTAAGATTGACAACTAATTTGTTGTTGGAACAATAAAGAAGAAGCTAATGATGCAATTTTCCCTTTTTATTATATACTGACTTTCCGTACAACAGTCGTGTGTGATATACATTCTCTCTGTTTTCCATTTTCGGTATTCATTTTTGTGAATAAAACGTGCTACTATTTATAAGTGAGATGTAATGACAAATATGTCCTTTTCTGTTTTTTAATTTAATATAATTTAGTAAATAAAGTCAATAAAAATTTATAGGTCTTTTGAACTGTGTAATTTAAAATGATTAAAAATTATGAATGAAATGAAATTTATGATTAAAAATAAAATTTGACCAATTTAAATCCTTTTTTTTTTTTTTAACAAAAAGTAACTTCACAAATAAGCACCCAGAGCCAATTACGTAATCCTCTAGGTTTTGACACCCATTCTCCTTTTTTTTAAAATAATCGTGCTTGGTGTACATCATGATTTGCATCTTTTTTTACATTATATTACGTATCATTATCTTATTTGACAATTTAAAAAAAAATTAATTCACTTATTTCTTAACAACACATCAAGTGTCAAAATGAGTATACAAATAGTATAATCCTTTAAAAAAAATTGCATAAACCTTTTTCTTGGCATAAACTTTCTATTTTGCCATTGTCTCTCTCTCTCTCTCTATATATATATTGTTTCTTATTTGTCTATTCCTTTATTTTAACTAAGCAAAAATAAATTGTTTTACTTTTAAAAAGTGCAAATTATAGAGACATCGTGTTTATGAGAATTTAAGGGACATTCCTCACTTTTCAAAAATTATGTAAATCTTTTTGATTTTAAGTTTTGAACAACGCATACATGTTTTTGAAAATTTTAGAGAACCCATCCCCTTTTGAAAAAGTGAACGACGCATATCTCACGTGAAGTTATTCAAACCTTCCTCATCTTATTTTAATTTTTGGAATAATGTGTACTTTCTTAACCCCTTTTCTTTCATATCTCATAATGCAATGCTCAAAAAAATCTAACGAATTTTTTTCTATCTTTTGGCACCTTTTACCAATAATATAATACCTAACCAACCATTTTAACATTTCTAACTAGAATATATATATAGATATGGAAAAGGGAAGCATTGTACAAACTTATCTGTCTCCACCCCACCCACCCCCTCATTCATAATATTACATTCCTCAACTGTTTATGTTGGTGATTGTCGAGATTTCTAAGATGCCTCCATAAATACAAATAAAATACCATCAATGTAGCCTTTGATGCAAAACAGAATAGGTTATCATATCGACCTATTTCATAAAGGACAACAAATTAGCCTCGTTTCAACAGATTTGGGGTCGATTATTTAAATCCTTTCACTACCCCTTTCGGTTCATTGCTAGATCATTAGCAACAGCAGGACGCGAAAACATGCACAAGATAATAGTATCCTACATTCAACTATGTCAATAAACACTAGTGACATGCACGATCGAAAAGAACTATTAAAAGATATCCTTAGCAACCACAACTAGTCCTAAATACATGCACAGAACATTATCATCCACCATCATATGCCTAAAAATATATATACCGAAAGATTTAGAGCAACAAGATCATCAGAAACTACAAGCAGCCATCAACACAAGCACGAGACACTCTTATTTCTGCATCCACCATCAGTAACTAAAACCTGCTGCAAAGCATGAACATATTTCCATCCGTACAAGTTTGTTTCATCGTTCTCCTTGGGTTGTTTGTTCCGATGTCTCAAGATTGCTAATCTAAAAAAGTACTATCGATACAGAAGATACATATAATATCCATTCAAGCCAAAATACTTCTAGATTTTTTTACATAAATATTATCCTTTGTACAGATACAAGTTATGTGCTGTATTTTAAAATTTACCATGGATATCACAATATTGCCACAAGGTACTAATGGAAATATACCACATGAAAATTATGTATGCTACTTTAAGTAAATGGCTGGGTCTAGATCAATGATCAGGTTTTGAGCTAGAGGTGTCTGCACGACTTATTCGCTTCTTCCTATATCTCCAAGCAACTTGAATTTGTCTTGCTGCTAAGCCTCGCCAGTAAGGTGATTCGTATCTGCAGTGGAACATATATCTAAAGAGTGAGACTACGCCGTACAGATATAAAGAGGCTGTGTTCGAAGACACTTTCCCCCTTTTCCTTAAAAAATGAAAAAAAAAATAAAAATGTCCCCGTAATATAAAGCCGTCATTGCTTCCTGTTTAGAACTGCTATGTGGAGATGTATATTGTTAAATTGACTGAGGCAGTTCTGAACTACTATAAAAACGAAATGATTCAAAATGTGTTTAGGCTAGTAGGACACCTACAAACTGCCTTACTGCTTCCACTCTACATGCTTATCCAAGGAGATCAAATGAGCTCTAATATTTACATCATTTAAGTTTGACAGGAGAACAGTTATATTTTCCCCATAAAGTTTAGAATAACGGAATAAAATTATAGTAGATTATTAAAGGTAGTAAGTGATAAGAGAGAGGCTATAGGGATTGTGTAAACCAGGTCCCCTTTTCACATTCGGTTGCAATGTAATTCCCTATCAGATTCTTCAATAATCAATTTCAAGAATTTGTTAAGATTCACACAGGTAGAAATTACCTTATGGCCCCCTGAACACGTGGACTTTTCAAGAATCTTGCAAAAAGACTGGTGACTTCTTCAAGATCTGAAGCTCGCAATATAAATGCTTCTACGTTTGTTAAGCATTTCACAAGCCTATTGCTCAGTAATCTGTGTCCCGGAATCCTGATTCTTTTTCCATCTGAAAAAGAAAAGATAAAGAAAATGTGCAGTATGATTTTCCAAATACAATTATGTTCAGTTGGTACTACTCTCACTTCTTTGGTTCCTACAACAATGGCTGCACATACATATTTTTTTTAAGGAAAACATTATCCATGCAGCAGATCTGATGAATCAATTCTTTGTAGTAGATTTCAAAATAATTACTTATTTAAGGATCAACGAAGAGACTTGAGCCTAATGTGAATTTTGATGATTGAGCGTTCAATCTTCACACAGTTCTGTACCAAGAATTTCTGTGAATACCTCGAAAGATTCCCTGTATCTATTTTAGCAGGTAAGCTTGCGACATTTCTAATGATGTAGCTTCAAATTTTCAAGTACATAGATAGAAGATCAGATTATTTGTAGTCGATCAACTTTAGAATTATAATAACTCATGTTTCATAGCTTATAAAATGATTGAAGCAAATCTAAGTATCAATTTATGCGTAAACATGACAATGAAACGACTCGTTTATTGTGAAAACAAACACTGGCTAAGATAAATTTCCATGAAAACGATGCAGGTAAAGTTTACCTGTCTGAATAGTGGAGTTACCTGTCTTATTTAAACAGGCAAAATGAAAATGCTCTAAAATTGCCTTTCTTAACATGCAGCAATTCAAGTTCCAGTAGCCAAGAACAAAGCAAACAAGCGAAGTTACTAAAAAGAGAAGACTAGTCGTACTTGTACCTTTATTTACAGAAGAATGCTCAAGGCACCATGTGAGAAGTTCTTCTCCACAAGCATCTCCTTCAGACAAGGGAGCTGCAATCAAATCTTCCCCAATGCTCTCCATTTTCCCCCGAACTATGAACACCATCTTGTTTACCAGACCACCGTGATATAAGATTTTGCTTCCTTTAATATATGTCTTTTGGCGTAGCCTCTCACATATGGCATCCATGATAGGTTCATCCAGAAGTTGAAAAATTCGGACCTTTAAAATGACAACATACCAGCAATTTTATCAGACGATGAAGAGTCCTTAATATAGCCAAACAAAAACAATAGACCATGGAGATGGTAATTTGTGCAATTAGAAACTGATTGCAAAATGTTTTATTATAACCTGGACCAATCCTGAAGCACAAGATCCCAATGAACTCAACTATACAAGGGACTTAAAACCTCATACTTTAACAGGAAAGATTTAATCGACAAAAATAATAAAACAAAAGCTATAATATCATCATGTATTGAATGATCGCGTCATTTAAAAGAGTAGATTCGAGGAGATGAATTTATTATTTTATATTTATATCTCCAACACGCCTTCTCACATGCAGTACAAATTCATTTTCTTCATAAATTTTGTAAATGCAGTATGGAAGAACTCGGAGTTGGGGTATTTGCCTGCTCAAACACTATATGGAATGGCTACCTAGTCTAAAAGCTTGATCAATTATCCTTGTCTTTGTCCTATGTAGGTTCAAGTGGTATGCTGTCTTTTCTTTGCTTTCACATGATCTTCCTTGTACAGCCCTAGTATCTCTCGTTCTAGGGTTTTGTTTCACGTCAATCTATTTTTGGTGAGTAGGAACTTACTTTCTCAACAAATTTAAAAAGATGACGCCGTATTTCCCTTTGAAGGTCTTCAGGTAAATTCTCCAGTAGAATTTCTTCATTTACCCCTCTGGTGGCAGCCCAATTATAACGTTCTGCTTGTTGAACTTGCCTGCATGGAAAATTTATCATACATTTTGTCTGAATTTAGAGGTTGCACTCTATGCCAAAAATACATATCCACAATTAAAATAATCAAATGAAGATTTAGATCACAATTGCATTTTAGAGTTCTACTAACAAAAGTTAATTGTAGAAAAAACGTAGCTCATCATTGAGCAGTTGATAGTTTAATAGCAGAAGTAGGTCGATAATTCTTTAAAGTCTAAGAGTGTTAAACCCAAAGTTGGACAAATGGAGGAATGAACCCCAAGATCATTAAAGACAACAGATGAAACATGGCATTTTACCTTTCTCGAGACAAAGTTTAATTAGACAATTTACGTCTACTGAGGCCACACTTTAGACAAAAAAATTGAAAAACATTTAGATTTGGATTTTTTGTCACTGACTAGTGAAGAGGGCAAGGATTTGCTCTTTATTTTATTTGATGATTAGAGGATACAATATCCTCGTGATAGTCATACTTTTGCTTTTAAAATTGATATAACTATTTATTTTATCAAATATATAAAAAATAGTTTGTTGTCATATGCTGCTGTAGAAGCGTATGCTTAAGAGACAAGGTAAGGAGGAGCAATCTTTCAACAATAATAGCAGTAAAAAAATATAGTTACAGCAGCAATGATGAAAGAGAACTATAACTTAGAAACTACAAGATAGAAACACAGATGAAGCAGCATAATTCCTAGCCATTGATCAAGTTTTAGCTGAACGAGTCTCATTAGTATGAGATACACTCAAGTTTGCTTACTTCTTTAAAGCCTTTATTAATAAATGCCTTTGAGAAGATATTTACAACAAAACCTGCCCATAGCAGCAATCTATAAGACCTTTTCACAGAAGCCCTGAGGGACCAGAAGAAATAAAAAGGATTATTAGGTTCATTATGGTTTGCCTCCCAACATTCACACAAGAACAAATTTACATCACATCTTAATGAACTCTGTACACTGAGAAAGTAACAAGGGAAAATAATTACCAATTTTTATATACTATTATCTTATACCAATGCAATCCACTATGACCTTGAACATAACTGTAACAAAAGAGCACCACAGGGATGCATGTTGAAACAATATTTAAATTGGAAATGAAGAATAGATTTATGCCTTTTTTTATAAATAAAAAGAAAAAGAAGGGTAAAAAATAAGCATCAAAAGTAAAGGAAATCAAGATGGCACCTTCTTAGTTCTATGGGCAGGCGGCGATGGCTCATCCACTGCTCAACATCACGGCGTCTTAAAGACATTTCTAACCTCCTGACAAAAGAAAAAAGAATTCACTGCAAGTGCCAGCTGACAGCTATATTTTCAACTTGAGAAAATACGATGTCAACTAACATTATAAAATGATCGAGAAAAATTATGTTTTGTTTCGAGAAAAATGATCGGCATGGATACACAAACATGCTACCTGCGCCCAAGGGCTTGGAGAAAATTCTGCATATTTCCTATCAGCAGAGCAAAAAGCAGGAGGCCCATTCCAATAATGGCCATTGTAAAAAGGACTTCCCATTCAAAATAGCTTGGAACTTGATTCCCAGCCAGGGTACTAATTTGCTTCATAAACCACCGCAAGATAAATGGTCTCAGTAGGAAAATTAGCATTTTCTACAAAACAAGTATGACTTCGAGTAATTTGCACGCAACCTCAAGAATGTTTCTTCAATGCTCAGCTTGTTTAATTTCTTCTTCAGTTACTATATATCTTCATTTATAACTGGCAGAAATTTAAATATCAGATCAAATCTGATGCTACTGTATGAAGTCAGAAAATTCAGATATGAATGAGCCTGCATTCATCAGACTTCTCTTTTCTTCTTATGAACAATTTAAACAGAAGGAAGCCAACACTTGGATCAGAATTTACTTAAATGAAAAACCATTCCTCTTCAAAGTACGTGTTAAAGCCTTTAGCCATGTGACAAAGTCATACCACATTCTAATGATCGTGAATTGAACTCCAAAAAAATCTGTACATCCTAACGCTCTTTTCTGAAGCCTTAAAGCACTTGAAATGAGCTCTCACAAAAATAATTGAATAAATACAGCTTCAATCTGATTCAAGGAAATTTATTCTATTATTTGTTAAATCTTTGCCTCAACGAAATCAATGCATCATGACACACTTACGAATTGACTTCGCGCAGGAGACATTACCACAAAAGCATAAAAAGAACATTTATTGTCCATTTTCTTTTTAAGTTTTAGCATGAACATCTCCAAATATATTTCAGCTTAGCATACTTAAACTGCCTTCTGTTTAAAGGAAAAATTCAAACAATGTTATCATGCAAAGATACCTGGAACCCCCAAAACAATGAGTACACGTATCTTGTTGTGGCACTTTGCCTAGTGGTTAGATTGACAGCTTGGGTATAAACTCCATATGGGAAACTGCCTTCCCAAAAACAGGCCGTTGCATTTGTATTGCTCTTCCATTGCTCCCATGTTGAGTCGTCCTTATATTCTTTATAATCATTTGATTCATTTCCACGCCCACAGTCAATGAATTCCATACACCGTAAAATGTTGGAGCTACCACAAGCATCTCGAAGACATTGATTCACTCTCTAGAGATAAGCAAGTCTACAAATAATCACTCTAGAGTAGGAAGAACAGCATTTCAATGTGTATCATGCGAGAAAATTACAGTTAATTAACTAGTTCTACGTTAACGATTTTCAAGTGATAAGAATCATTTGACGGAAATAAAGCATGTTCTGTGAAGAAATCATAACAAAATCAGAAAGATAGAACCTTTTACAGGTGCTACAATGAAGTGTAGTACCATCATGTTAAACAGGAATTCCAGAAAAAAATGAATCTTGCCAAAACAAGAGGAGAAAGAAGGAAAAAGCATGCACTTTGAATTATGAGACAGACATAAAACAAAGGTAGACGTTATTCTGAAGTTAGATGTTTCTTATAATTAGGGTATACAGCATTTGCAATATTGAAAGCACGTTAAAATTGGTTTTACTTATGCAAAGCAGATATTAAATGAGGAAAGCTATTAAAGTCACAAGGAAAACCTGTAGGCCAAAGAGATACCAACACGAACCCACCACATGGCCAGCCAACACAAATGTGAGAAGATTTATGACGAAATTTGCCCAAGCTGACTCGAATATGAAGCCAGTCGGAGACTGACCTACAAGCAAAGGTGAAAATCTGTACAACCTAGGAATGTACTGAACAAGAATGGCAGCCCGCAACATATTTTTCGCATAATTAGCCCCAGATGATCCCATGGATTTGGGCAATATCAACAGTATAATGATCTACACAAAGCAAACACTCCAGTGTCAGTCTTACATGTTAAGTTGGTAAATCACGACTACAGAACTTAACTTAACAAAATCCAGAAAAAATAGAGAAGAGGGAGAGAATAACACATAAACTGGTGTGACAACTGAAAAGTTTTAGGAGGTTGGCCAATGTATTAACCTAATTTAAATTTAGTACACACTATAAAATCCAATGAAGGTCGGTAAACCACAAAAGAAAACAAAAAATAATGATATTATTCCTTTATTACTTATAAAATATACCTAAAATTAAGAATTAAGATTAGACCGGTAGATTTAGACTGAAATCCAATGTGTCACACCTGACAATTGACAGAGAAAATTTTCTATTTTGTCTGGTACCTTACGTGCTTCGTGAAATCGTGAAAAAAATAATGCTAGAAAAATACATCATTATCATGCAGCAGAAGAGCAATGAGGGGAGGATCCTTACTTGTGGAAGTGGCAATACAATAAAGAAATCAATGATAAAGTATCCAGAAAGATAATTCAGGGCAATCTTATCTGGATCATCAACTAAATCTCCAGCTCCAACCACTCTAGATTCAGGAGCAACATAAGCCAGCCTAAACTGCAAAATGAAAATGGGATATCTGGCCATGCATTCAAACGGAAAAGAATTCAATTATTGCATAAACAACAATTCCTTTAGTTGTGTTTCTCTGGTCCATACTGTTCTATATACAAGTGGCTTTCTATGTCTTTTTCTTCTTTTTTTTCGGAATTACACATGTTCCAATACTATTTGTAAATCCACGATTAGGATCTAACTTATATACAAAATATATTTCCTAGTGGAGAGGGATAAGGAGAGGATTTCGCTCTCACAGTCTCACAGTTACTATTTGCCTAAAAGAGTTGGTTTTTTGTGAAAGCTTCAGATGCTCATTTTCATATCATCCTAGGACTTTTTGAAGTTTTCGCCTATAGGGCAGCATTTTTACATTTATTATTTACCAATATCACTTTGTGTTTTAGGAAAGTTTTGGAGGCTCATTATAATACCTCCTAAGAAGTTTATCACATCCATCCATGTCTGGTCTTAAGATTGATTTGGGAACAGTTGAGAATGTGGAGACATATTAGGTTGTACATTGGACATGTCCCGCCAGAGAACATTTCAGCTATTTTGGGACGAATTGTGATGACCTGTTTCCAGAATTAGATGAATGCATTGCTATGAAAGCATTTTTCTCCTACTTACTAGCCTTTGATTTTCAATAATTCCATGTGTATATTGAAATGTAATCTCATAGAATATACAAACATAATCATTATTAATTAACTTCACCTTCATGGTATCAGAGCTCCATTATCAAAATCCGGGGTTCATCTTTTTTGTTGATTAACCAGGTATCTCAGATAGTCATATTTGAGGGAAATGAAACCTCCATGGGACAAATTTCTGTTCTAAAGAGAGTTTATTGATAAGGGCGTTTTTACACGTTTATTTCGGTTCACAAACATGGATAATTAAAGTTTAATGTGCGGAATATAGCTTAATTCGGGTAATTTGTGTTTGCAGGACGATAATGATGATTGCGGTAGAAACTGGAAGAAAAATAGAGAAAATGGACCAAAAGGAAAAGAAACCAAAGTTCAGGGACTGAAGTGCAATTAGCCAAAAGATAATCCAAAGGAGATATCAAAGATGTAAAGAGGGAAAAATCTAATTGGGCATTGAGATGACACAATGAACCTGTTTCTAATTGAAAAAGAAAGAAGGATAAATTGACCAATTGATGGGAGTTTGGGGACTAAAATGCAATTTAGTAAAAGTGGAAGCACTAACATT